>QVOA01012132.1:0-17384 GCA_014825685.1 Pseudomyrmex cubaensis | reverse complement strand
CGAATCGATCTAATCGAAGAATAAGAAGTTGGTCTTTCGTATGATTTGTCTGAAACGTAAACGTTTATTCGTTTAAAAAGTTACTTGTTTCTATTAATAAAACAAGATCGACAAATCTATGCATTTTCTATGAACGATCAGATTGGAAATTCAAAACTAGCTTATATTTGAGTATTAAAAAAATGTTTATTTAATACAAATGAGAGAAAAAGAGAGAAGCAAAATGACGAAAGCAACGGCGATCTGTGATTCTCTTACGAGGGACTTGGAAATCGACCGATGGCTAGTATCTAATTCTAAGCGCGCGTGTATGTGACCGCTTTTCTGAACTGCTAGTTTCCTAATACGGTACGAATACGAGTTGATGCGTAAAATAAAACCGCCACGGTGTACCGAGCGTCGCAGAAAGTAGCAATTTCGTTGACGCTACCGCGCGACGTTTCACGTAACGAACACTGGCGAGACGCTGAAAAAGCGTTTCACTAGAACTACCGTCGATTCCTTACCCCGACGTCGCACTTTTCGTGATTAATCGTGCGAATTGCGGCGCGTGTATATCTCTCTTTAATAAAAATCCATTTGCGCTCTCCGGAGATATAATATATATATATTATCGGCAATCGCGAGAGGACGGCGATCATTAATTCTTAGTTACATTGTAATTGAAACACACGTACCTACATACGTGCTGTGAAACTGAAAGACTCTGCGCGGCAATGAAACCACTGTCAAATGATTCCACAATTTAATTCACTTGCGATTGTCGTTTTTGCCGTGCTTTCGCCTGTGATTGAACGTTTGCTTGGCGTGTACATGATTAAACGCTTATATGTACATATGTATGTACACGATATCTCAACGATCAAGGAAAGCGCGTGCATGAGATATGTATATATGCGCGCGGATGCAAGTGGTTCGGAGCGAGGCGGAATGTGCGAAAACGAGTGTGGTCTCGCGACGTCGCGACCTCGAAGGATCCGGAGATGTGGACCACCCTGAGAGATTGCGACACGACCGGACTCCCGAGAAAAACGAGCGATACGTAAACGAGCTACGGGCGTGTACACGTATATTTAGCCACAAAAGGACAAGGCGCGATGCACACGTATGTATAATTTACGTGACTCGCTTGAATTGTCGCTTAAAATATGTCGATTTCTTCTTTTTTTTTTCAAAGCTGTCGGAAGACATAGTGGTAAATTAACACCGAATGATGCACACGCGACGTGTTTCGGCACAACGATTTCAGTTCACTGAAATCATACGTCCTATACCCTAGACGTCTCGTGTATGCAAAATCGCGATATTAAATTGCGTGCCTTCGGCGCAGATATAAGCAATGAATGACAATGCAAGGGCTTGTGTTTTATTCGCTCGCCCCGATCGCGAATGCACGTAATGTATACGCGCCGCAATTTTGCAAAATTGTTTTCCTTTTCTTTAGCCGCCGTGTAATTTTGACGTTAACTCGAACTTTCTCTCTATCGGAATGCAAATTTACGGATTCGTTCATGTGAAACATAATCTGCCACATTATCGATTATTTGCGTGTCTCAAACACGGTTCAGACGTAATGCATTTGTTTGTCGCTTCGACAACGGCGTCGTATTCAATAAAATCTAATCGTGGCTTTGAAACGGACGTTCTTTCGCCGTGAGGCGTAAGGTCGTGAAAGAAAAAGACATTTAATAAGCCTCTAAAGACGACGTTGAAATTCGTTCGGCCGTTTCTCTTCAAGGCGCGTCGTAAAAATGTTTGCTCATTCGAGTTGTTTGACGAGTAGATTTACTCGACATGTTTTTTCCCCACAAAAGATTTAGAGTAGGATTAGAATCTAGAAATTTTACGTGTTGACAGTACTCGAAAATATTTATTTATTTTTAAAGAGATATTAAAATTTTATATACCTGTTATAAAAAGGTATATTAACGACATATAGTATCTACTTCTTGATTTATTGTATAAAATTTAACACATAGATAATATATAAAAAAAAAAAAAAAACAACTTTACATGAGGTTTCTCAGTGCATTAATTTTTTTCCCTTGCAACGTATTCGTACGCCCAAGTACGTGTACAAGTGTCCCAAAAGAGGGCTTACACAAAATGAAGATGTAGAGACGACGAGCATCTCATTGAAATTCAAAGGTTGCCAAAGCGTCACACATCGCGGCGACGTGAAAAAAATAACAGCGTGCGCGCCTTTCGTTACCCACGCGCGCCCTGCGTCTCCTGCAGTTGCAAAGCCTCTGTGACTCAACCGGAAGTCGACTGGGCACCCCTCTTCCTTCGTGCCACTTCTTCTCGTCTCCCTCTCGTCACGAAGCACCCAAAGCCGCATTACGCATAATGGGCGTACGTATATGTATGGTATAGCCTTCCTAATACGCATCCGCGGATGACAGCATCGACTTGCGCGACGATCGGAAGGAGATCCGCGCAAACACGGAGAAGAAAGAGACTATCAACTCAGCGGCACGCGCTCCAAACCGAGCCGTAAATCAGAAAGCAAAACGTTTGGATCGCCGCGCTAATTTATCGTCGCCGATTATCCCGCCGATACAGGCGCCTCGACACAGGCGACCGCGTTCACGGTTGTGGACTCGGCTCGGATTTATCGTGGGATCCGGGTTGCGAGTTACGATATGCGCCGTTTATAGAGTGCATGCTTTCGAGCAAATCGTGATCGGACCTCTCGCGAGAGGCCTCTTTGCCTTTGCCGCCGCTGCGTGACGAGTGCGGCTCGGGAAAAAAATTATGTTGCGACTGTGTGCAAAATATTCACTGCAACGACGCGAATGAAAACGAATAAGGAAACAGATAATATATATCTCGCTCTTTCTCTTTCGGCGCAACAAACGACGGTATAATCGGCGAATACTGTATCTCAAAAATATCGTAGAAGAATCCCTTAAGAAATCAGTTGCGACATTAATAATGGAACAGCGGCATCAAGGATACTGCGAAAATACGGGTCATGGTGCACAGTAGTCGCGCGACGTGCTTTGCCTCGAGCGTTGTAAGTAATCGCGGGTAAGGATGAAGCGGGCAGGATGATAGCAGCAATGAAAATCAAAGGAAGTCCTTCCTCTCGTCGGGACGCGTCGCCTCAGCTGAACCCGTCGTGAAATTTATGCGTAGCCCGATCGAGCGGAGCCGCATATCTTTATTCGTGCCGGAGATGTAGCGTACTTCAGTCGCTCCGGAACCCGATGATCAATAACCACGTCGATCAGTGCCATGTAACCATCGTCGCAAACGAGCGTTGTGTCGTGCTGGAAAATCGCGATCAGCATAATTAATCCGCGAAGATTAAAGCTGCGCGAAGCTTTAAGAAATAAAAGAGAATTCTATTTACAATTATAAAATATAATCTAAATAAACAAAATTAATAAAATAATTTAAATAAATTAACTGTTGAAAAAAATGGTCCAGTGAAATCGACTGTCGATTATTAACCTTCAGCTCTTCAACTTTTCATTTCAACATTGAACTTTTGATCTTGATTCTGCTTCTGATTCCCAACTCGCATTTGTCTCGCCATTCTTCGTCTTTGCGCTCGAATGGAGCTAGCAGCAACAATAAAGAATGTAAATTGACGAAGAGATTGACGCATTTTGTTCGCGGGCTTTTGTTAGAGTCGCGATACATAGTATATTATATCAATATGCCGATGGAAACACCGTGATCTGCCTATATTAGCTATTGTGTGTGCGCGAAACTTGCTATTCGCGGTAACGCGAAACAAACGAGAAGTTTCGCACGCGCGAGATATCGCCGACGACTGTACTCTTGACCGTAATAGTCTCTGCATTCAGATATCGAAAGAAAGCTCGGGTTGACAACGGGAGGACAATACCAGCGAAGCAAGAAATCTGCATTCGCTTCCGCGATTTTATATGCGGATTTGCGACGGAGATTCCCACAGATACCGAACCCCGGGTGAATCTCCGTTCGGATACCGACGCCTTGCGGACGACGGCGCTCTAAAGTCGTGTCAGACCAGGAACGACATAATACCGCGGACATGTATCTCGGCTCGGTGACGGTGAACACGGTCGCTTTTACGTAGTTCCGGGTGACCGAGTTCTCGTCGTGCGCGGGAACTCGTCGCGCACGTGCTCAATACTAAACTCTTCCCGAACCGATCAATTTCAGCTGAATAAAAATTCCTTTTTATCCAGCAAAATCGTCTACGAATTCGTCATTGAAAAACAATAATATTTAAATTCGTACATAATTATTTCGCGAAGATCGATTTGCTTATTTAGTACGTAAACAATTACATGATATAAAACTCGCTTAAAAATTTCGTTTTCATGCTCAAAATATTGCAAAGTATGTTCTTTTGTCGACTTAATTTTCCTCGTGCTCGCGGTTCTGACGCACGTGGCCGGCAGCAAATGCGGTGCCCGGTGTGCGCCACGTGATGGACTCTGCGCTGCGCCGTTAAAAAATCCCGTCTTTTTCGTCGTGCCTTCGGTGCCAACCCTATTGTTGTTACCGGATCGAGTCACGAGCCCGCGAGAGCGCGGGTTCTCATTACCATCCGTATCTGCGAGGCACTATCGCTGCGCGCCGAGGCCCAACCTAGTTCCTATTTCCCATCGTGTCCGTTCTATATCTATATAGAGGTGTCTGGTGCGCGATCGTGTCGCGACCCTGCGAGAGTTTTCCTTAGATACGTTCGCTTCGATCGCTCGTTTGCTCCACCCTGTAGGAAGAGAAACAACGTGTGTATACACGGAGGAGATATTGACACTCGGATTATTCGGAATGTGTCTGCAAGTGGGACACTGATGTTTCGTGCCTTTCGGCGTTCTTTTTTTATATAAAAAATATAGTCATATATTGCGCGCACGTCGTATTGCAAATAAACATTTCTTCATAGCAATGTAGTAAAATCGAAACGTTTCTCTCCGATTAGTCTTGCGGTGTGCTCCACTTGAATAATATTCCGATGGATCTTATAAAACTGATGTGTTTTTTATACAACGCTCAATAAAATTAAATCGCGTATGCAGAAGAGCACGTGGCGCGAAGCGAAGTAAGTGAAAATAATCGCGGAGGAATCGAAAGAGAAAGAGAGAAAGAGGAAAGACTCGCTTATTTGAATCTTGCCTACATATCCGGTGAAATTCAACTGCTTCGATATCTAATATAATCAATATCTCCGGCACGATAGATATAATCGGACAACGCGATCGTAAAGCGCCACCGCGTTTCGTCCGTATTATCCCAAGACGGGAGATAGAGATAACGGACCGAAACAGGAGGCAGTAATAGATAACGGCCCCGATGGCAAGCGCCGCGCGCGAAACCGGCGCGCAGATGCGCTCACTCTATCATCTACCGTGTGACTGCGCTCGCACACGAGCTGTTTAAGAGATAATGAATGCGAAGAAGCGATGGCAATAGATAATGCGGGACGGTAATAGATAGTGGCTAATGGTGAGCATAGACTCGGATTAAACGTGCTTGATTAACGAACGTGTTCGGGGTTCTGGACGAGAAGAGAATGGGACTGGTGGAATCGGCCTCATCGAGAAAAATTAGACGATTTGTCAAGCCGTGATAAAGGTTCCTTGTCAGAATTCGCATCGGGAAGACGCATAACGCGCGCGAGAGGAAGAGACGGCACAATAATTAATAAGAAGCTATACTAATAAACCACGGACCGGAGATTCGAATCAAACGTGATTAATGCACACATTGCAGTTAAATAAAGAAAAGGGGGAGAAGGAAGAGAATGGAAAACAAGGAGTTCCGTAGCGCAGAGAAAATCAGAACTACTTTGTCGAGAAAAGTGAGAGAGAGGTAGATTACATCGGAATATCTCGGGTAGGCGTACGATGAAACATCTCGTTGTAATTGTAATTTGCTCAAAATCGGAAGAGATCTCGCTTGGTTAATCTTATTTTCCGGGGAAAGTCACAGGTGTCATTATTTATGCATCAGATCTTGTTTTCTACATCGAAATGGATAGAGTGTGTGTATGTGGAAAGTTTTGTTATTCGGAAAAGTGGAACGTGTGTCCTTGATCCGGCGGTATATATCTACGGCGATGAACGAAACCAAAGCGATTTTATAGTCACGCATAAATCGGTCTATCGTGAGAGTATCGCGACCTGACTGTTTCTCGCTTGACCCGCTGTGTCACCGTGGATCAACGTCGACGGCTGACATGCAGTTTCCAGAGTGTCATCTTTTTTTTTTTTTTGTTTTTTTGTTTTTTTTGTTGCTTTTTAAGAGGAGAAGGAGAGAATCGTGAGACGTGACGAAAGTCAAGATCGCAGAATTTTGCAGACGATGAATCAGCCGGTTTGACTTTAAGCCGATTTCATTGTCTCTTCAGTCGCTGATCCCCGCGATCGTCATTAAACGCGTCGTCCTTGAGCATCGCGTGCTACTGATAAATAACTTACTGCACGATCACTCGAGGTAAATCTGTTTCATCGAAGACGGGGGCTTCTTCGACCGACCAAACCGGCTCGCGCTGATCGACATTCGATACATGAACGAGTCACCGTTGCGTCTGGTACACTTATACGCGCATTGCCTCGCGTATCGATTATATCGAATATCTGTTTTTTGTCAACGTGATTTAGCAAGATTCTCAACGATTGCTACAAACTTTAGTTAATTGTATATAACATATGATGACAAAATGTCAAAATCAATACGCGGTATTGAATTATATATATTAAAAAAGTGACAGAGTATGTAATAATCTGAATAAGAGCTGCGGGCAACTGTTACTTTTATTACCGAAAGTGCCGCTTCATCGAGCCACTTGAATATCGTTGAAAGACGCTTGTAATTTATATCGAGGGGATACTCACACGCGCTTGCATATTATACATATATGTAATACTTGCGCATGCGACGAAGCAGCTAAATTTTATTTTTCAATTACAGATATAGATCACATAACGGGTGACAATTTCTTTGACGTGCTCGATAATGGCGTGATCGTCTGTAGACTGGCACGAGTTATTCAGGAAAAGGCGAGATCTGCGATAGAAGCTGGACGGGCAAAAGGGGTAAACATATTTTCATCGATCGTATTCTATCTGCAATTCATCTTTGCACTAGCAGAAAATTTCTTCTTTGAAAGTTTCATTTCTATACACAACAAAAAATTAGCACTAGATCATCCGTCTCTGATTATTAGAATTTAAAAAATATTGTAAAACAAGTTGCAATTTGTACAACAATTTATAAAACAATAATTAAATTTAAGGAAAAATGTATGTTGTGTTGACAGACGGTGCCGGTGATACGCGGTCGTTGCTGGGAAAATGCCGCGCGTCGCAGTTTCTTCTCCCGCGACAACATGGAAAACTTCATACAGTTCTGCCGGCGGCTCGGCGTTCACGAGAATCTCCTCTTCGAAAGCGACGATCTTGGTAAGTCTCGGCGCGATTAATTTTAACGCACGCGAATTAAGTAGAAGCGGACTCGCTTGTTGCATCGAACGACTTTCAACGAGACGCGATTTGAATGCGTGCACTCCGCTTAAGTTGATAGACGGCAATTAGGAGAAACATAGTAATTGACTCGCGCAATCCTCGCGATGGACGCGCGTGTAGAAACGTGTGCCGCATAAATTGCGCATATCCGCGAGAGGTATGCAAATTCGACGCGACGCGCTCGCTAAGCGAGAGTAATCGCCGCGCGGATTATGCTGCGAGGAAAGTGGAGCGAATCCGCGTCGAGTTCCTCAGAGATCGACGGACGCTTTCTCACTTGATCGGACTTAATTACCGTCGGAAACAATGCTCGCGCAGTTGCGTAAATGACGCAATTATGTAATTGAGCGTAACGGCCTTGAAAAGGCAGCTTTAAAATCTTAACGCATTAAAGTCTCATTGTGCCCTCGCAAAAGTGTCAAAAAGAAAATTGGCGTCGAGGATATTATTGTATAATGATGTAGAAATATTAAAAAATGCTAAATGATAGTATATGCGCTATTTCGCATAAATAATTATGTTTATATGAATAAAATAATATTAATCAAAGCCACTCGGAGCTGAACGCTGCTTATTGAGAAAAACGTAAATAAAATAATTTTATTAAATTAAAGTCGGAAATATTTCGTTAAATTTCTTTACAGTCTTGCATGGCCAACCACGAAACGTGGTGCTATGTCTACTCGAGGTCGCGCGACTGGCGGCCAAATATTCTCTAGAGCCACCCGGACTCGTGCAACTTGAAAGGGAAATCGCAGCGGAACAAGAGAGGGATCTTCACTGTTTGTCTGACAGCGGTATATCTCACAGCAGCCTAATGTCTTGGCAATTCCAGTCGCCGTCGCCGACTGAAACGTCCAGACCGCCGCAAGAGAAGATTAAACACAGCAGGTAAGTAAATAAGCTGGCATCAACACAAAGTTTTTATACTTAAAACGACGATCTGTCCTCGGTTTGTCTGGTCGATCCGGCGCCAAATCCATCGATCCCTGTTAAGTGCCTTTCATCTGCAATGTAACGGATCGACAAGCGATGAGGTTGCGATAAAAAACCGAAACTCGACCGTTACAGAATGTACAAGTTATTTCGCTTCGCATATTTTCTGTTTCGCTTGCGCGCTCTGCATTTAAAATAAATGTGTTCGGAATTCTCTGATATAGTGATCCAGCTTGTGTTTACGACAATAGAATTTCACCGTTGTTAACGACCGTTTGAAGTTGAATAGACAATTCCGCGTAGTGTTACCAAGAAAGAGACCTCGCGCTATATAACGCAATTGTATACGGGAGTGGCTGAGTTTTACAGTACGATGCCTGGCGGTGGTGGATAATCACTGTACATTGTGTTATTCCGAATAATCGGGGAAATAGCGTTCTCGTTCCTCTCATTGAACTGTTTAGATTTGAGATAAAGCTTGTCCATCCGCGCGCCCGCCGATATACTGTTTTGACTATATTTCTTATTGTATTCGCAAAGTCCGTATTGTATGAACTTAATTATTTTTTAAAATTTATGTCATGTTTTGAATTAATTAATTTTTTCTTTATTGAGTCTACATTCCCGGTGATAATTATTTTGACCGTTTAAAGACGTTTATTTCTAATATTTCGGAAGCGTTGTAATATTCCGCGTAAGAATCAGATTCGATGTAGATCGCAAATTATTGTATTCTAGCTCGGCATCGGAAGTCGCAGCGACGGCCGCTCGATGGTTGGATCCGGTGACTGGCGCTACGCACGAACCTGAAATGCGACGATCCGTTAGTGACAACGGCCCGACTGGAAGCGACGGCGTTCCGAGCGATACCACCGAGGACGATTGGTCCCGCGGAAGCGCCGAGGATCCGGACGAAGTACCGTCTCCGTCGAGCTCGCCACCTCCATCACCAGCGGAACCGCCGGAACACACCGGTCCGATAACAGAACTCGATCGCAAGGTATTGTAATAATTTTTGAGTCGAAACGTGAATTTTTAAGTTTTCTCTTGGGAACCAAATATTTCTCAGCATTATAGAGATTAAAGTGATAACGCACAATGCGGAGACGCAGTTTTCTCGTTTCTTGTCGCTCGTGGAAAAATTGTATATAACGGAAAATTGAATAATTTACATCTTCATGTGTGCTTCACCAACGTGTTTTCCACGCACGGTGTTTCAGTCGTATCTTCGCGTATCTCGTGCGTGTCGTTGAGAAAACTCTACGGTCCTACGGGTCGTTATATAGTCCCGCGAGGGCTGCATTGTAATCATTATCATGCGAGAGGAAGAAAATACACGAGGAAGAAAGGGAACCAGCGTTTTCCACACACACATCTACATATACGCGCGTGTGTCGGATTCCTGCATGTCTAGCGCCGGAAGTTACACGCACCGACGGCTCTTTGTGACGACGACACGTCGGGATGATTTATCTCGTCCGTGACACATTCGATCGTTCTCCGTTTGTTCGACAATAAAAGGCACACAAAAAAATTTGACCATCTAAATATATACCTTCGTTTCAAGTTCTTTTCTCTCGCATCGCGTGATCTTCTCTCTGTTCACAGGTGCGAAGAGCTACCGAGGCCATTCAGAGACTCTGCCAGTGCCCGTCGGAAAAATGCTCCAAGCTGAAAGTGCGCAAGGTCGGCGAAGGTCGCTATCACATCGCCGGACGTAACGTCTTCATCAGAGTATGTATATTTTTATTGCATATAAAGCGAAAAAAAGAAAAAAAATTACCAATATAACAATAATTTTTTCAAATAATATTCAAATAATATTTCGAAAAATGTCGAGAAGTAAATAAGTGTGATAATTTCAAAAATCTTACAATACAATATACAAGAAAAAATAAGTTTCTTATTTCTCAAAATGCTCTCGTTCGATTTCGAGGCACTTCTCGAATACTGCTGAGTTTCGTTCAGTCACTTGAGAGTTTCTATTTAAGAAGGATTCTTCCTAAATCTCGAGTGGCCTCTCCTTTTTCTTTATTCCTAACGTAAGCACTGTGAGCGATGCCAGTCGCTAATGATCGCGTCGCTGACGTTGTTGTTCACAGCTTCTCAAGGGGAGACACATGATGGTGAGAGTGGGCGGCGGGTGGGACACCCTGGAGCATTTCCTGGCGAGGCACGACCCCTGTCAGGTGAGGGTCCTCAACCGCGAGAGCATGCTGCCACCCGCTCGCAGCACTAAGCACGACAGCTTCCTGCACATTCGCGGCAAGTACCGCAGTTCGCCGTCGGAGACGAGCCTCTCACGTCGGTCGCTGGCCTAAAGAGCACGTGCCTAATTAATTACGGCCTCCTGCGGAGGCTTCCCGTGTCGCGCGAAACACTCGCGCGGCGCGGCGTTGGTGGCGCAAGTGCGAATTGGCATATCATCTGTCGCACCGCTGCAATCTCGTCACGTTCCAAAAAGAGCACACATCCCGATTACGCAAATTCGTTGAGTACCTTAGTCGCGGGCAATCAGCAGCCAGTTTTGTTTCGAACGTCGCAACGGAAACGCGGTGACTTTAAATTCCTGCAAAGATGACGGGTAATTCCGCGCGCATAATATGTTATACATTCCTTCTTTCCAACTACTGATTGACGATTTTAAGGGAAGAAACGCACTGGATTAAGTTCGAAAAAGTTCGCGATTCGTGCACATTCCGATACTCATGTGTAATTGTGTACTCTATTTGCGCGAGTTCTCGTCACACCGAGATCACCGGCACACACACCGCCCCCACGCCCAAGTTGTCAAGTGCATAAATGTTCGCTGCATGACCGTAATAACGCGTAACATGTCGGTCATATGATAGAGAGACGCACACGGATCACTATTTTTACTACGTCGTGACAGGTGGCCTTCGTGAGATGAGGGAGCACGCGTGTCGAAGTATATCCCCGCGTAAGAAAGTGATGATAAACGAATAGCCAGGGTTCCATACCTGAGATTTGGGCTCTGTACTACACGAGCCTTAGTTACTTATTATCGTCGGTCCAAAGTCGTCTCCAAAGTCGGACGGCAATACTTTTTCTGAAGGGAGATGGAGAAACGATAAGTTTTCTATCTCAGATTATCACTTCAGGCATTGAATTTGAACGTTACAGCGTCTACCCGGAAATTCTTCGGCAACACTCACGAAGTGTAATGTGCACCCGGTAGTGGTAATGATTAAGATCGCAATGACCAAACGTTATTTTCGGAACTATATCATATATAATCATTATACTACTAATAATAATGATAATAATGATAATGGTAATTTTTAATATCCATTTGAAGTCAAATAATATCCATTTAAGCTCAAACGCGCTCATACGTGCAATAAACAAGATAAAAGTGCAATTAAAATCTCAGGTAGAAAATCGTCCGTGTGAGAACATGTCATGCCTTAAAAAGAATATCAATTAATCTTTTTATTAAGAAGATTTTTTTTATTAATACCTCCGTATCGATGTAGGTATCTATTGATTTTTTCCGTTTTGATAGTCATCTCGCGTAGTATCAGTTTTACGAATTCTTCGTAGCCGAAACATAGTTAATTGTTAATCATTTTCATTAATACTTAAAAAACAGAGCTTTCAAACATTCCGGTTTCTAACTTTGTATTGGTCATTGCTATACACTCTACGAACAAATATATATTCTTACAGCGCACTATTTTGCAACGAGCACGCGATCAAGCACTTATATACTAATCACGCGGGGTCGGCTTATATATGTTGTTTTTTATATATATATATAATTATGTTCCATACATATATCTCCAATTTAAGAATCGTTGTTAGGAAACAATGTATTATTGAGCACACAATATCTCTATTCATTTTTGTGTATATATTTGTGAAATTTGGCAATTGTTATGAAAATCGTGCAACTATACTACCAACAAACTAACATATTTGTGCTTGTACACAAGAATATGTCTTACAAATTTAAGTTATTATTATATACACGTATGTGTTGTTACTTTATTCCGACTGTTATCAAACTTAGCAATTTTTTAGCTGACCCTGAAATTTATCTCATCGCACTTTTCGTACTCGATTAATATTTAATGCAAATTTTAATAATATTCATATTCGATTAATATTTAATCGGCTAACTGTTAAGTGCTTCAAAATAATTGCCACGATACACACATATGATAATATAATAATAATATACAAAACCACATTTTGTACTTTTATATAAATGCTAGAGTAAGAAATATGCACAGGAGTTTGGCGTATATTTATCGAAGGTCATTAAACCGTTAATAATTATTCCGCTTACAGAAGTGCAAGGGCACAGTGAGCAAGGGAATACCAAAGCAAAGAAACACGCGACGAGTAATGTCGGCTCGTTGAAAGCTAATTGAGTTGTCATCCGTTGTGATCCGTTTCGTGTCGTTTGCGTCAAAGGATTGTGTTATTGTTTCGTAGATCGAATTCTTTAATGCGTTATAAACGATCGGTTTAAATGGCATTCAATTATCGGTTTGCCGAGTAGAGTCAGTGCGAAAGCTACAAATAATAATTGCACTTTAATTGCAAGAAACTTTGCGAGTTTTAGCGAGCTATTATTACTGGATACAGGGCCTTGCGTTTAAATACACAAATATGATTATTTGCGAAGTTACTTGTGCGAGCGTAATTATAAAAATCGCCCTGCCTAATTAAATTAATTTCGCCATATTACGTTATTATATAAATATATATATATATATACATATATATATGTATATATATACACACACACACACATATATATATGTATAACGCGCATTGTTTTTTTTTTTCTACACATATCGACAAATAATTAAGTTAATTAAGTACCTGCTTATACCGCGTTAATGTTCATTTAGCAAAGTTTCCGTAATATAAGAAAGCTACATTTTCCATAAGTAATAATTATGCGTTGTGTTTACATATATATTATCGTCATTTTATTAAAAATTACGTTCGAGCATTTTCGATATATATGCTAACATTACAATATATATAAAAATACTGTATTTTGATGATATTAAAATGTTTTTAATTTAGTTGGATTATTTACATAAAAAATGTCCGATGATTGATGATATAATCGCGTATTTTAGATCACTTCTGAATACTGTTTTGTTGCAACGATCCGGGCAAATGTCATCAGTATTGTAATCACATTACAATGTATATGTTTAGCCTCACTCGTAATAAGAACTAAGAACTTTCGTGTTTTAAGATTTTGTCTAACATAAAAAAAAAAAACAAAAAAAAAAACACTGTATACTTACAACTTGAGTTCGAAACTAATTATGTCAATTGTTATACTTTGTTGAACAATAAAAATACCTGACAATTACGAAGTTTTTTTGAATCTCCGATCTCAAGCGTGATGTTATCGTTTCTTTCTTTCTGTGTAATACACAAATAATAAATAACGACAAGATGGAATAAGTTTCAACGAATAACACTGTTTTAAGAAGAGGTATGATGTTTTATTGCGTACTAAATATATATCTCATATAAAGTCGAATACATTAAAAATCAATGTAGAAATGTTTCGTTAAATATTTTTTTTTTGTTTTTTGTTTTTCTCATCCGAGTCATATAAGTTAAATTATATGCTGACTCAAAGCACATGCTTTCATGTGAACATTTTTGGTATATATATATAAGAATTGAATTGTTACATAATAAAATATAATACTATAATAATACAAAAATCATATAATCAAGATACATGTACAGAATCTTCTTATACTATTCGAATATGTCACAATTGCATTAGAGAATGCAAGTGGAACAAGCGATCATATTCGAATAATGTAACAAGACATTCTTGATCATAAAATGATCTTTACTTCTTCTTGCTTTTACCTAACGTTAGTGTATGATGTTGCGGTTGCTGTGTGAATTGTTGTTTTCGTTTAGCAAACTCCTGTATGTCATCTTCAAGTTTCTTACGGTTCTCTTCTAATTTTTTCTTTTCTTCCGTATGATCTTTTTTCAGCTTATCAAATTTACTATGAAGCTAAAAGACACGAGAAAAACAAGCAGCGATTACAACTAATGTTGTTGCAATAGAATGTGACCTAGTTTAAAAAGATATTTTTTGTTTAACAAATATCGTTACCTCTTTCTCTGCCTCTTTCAATTCAGCTTCTTTTTCTTTCACTCGGGCGACGAACATCTGTCGCATTTCATCTTCCTTCTGCTGCAATTCCTGCAAATGAATGGATCTTTTGGCTTCACAAGTCTGTTGAAAACTCACGGGTTTGTTATCGCTGTCGACATCGCTGAATCCCATCTGACAATTCATACGAAAAAAAAAAAAAAAAAAAAAAAAAAAAAAAAAAAAAAAAACGTACCTGCTCCAATCTCTTCTTTCGATAAAGTTCATAGTGACGACAATGCGTTTTTTCGCGCATGTCTTCCATGTTGGTGCTTATGAGCATTTCACGTAGTTTCACAAAATCGCAGTGAGATTCGTTTTCGACTGGAATGTTTCAACGAATCGCGTCTTTTAATCATTTAACGTCTTGGGATCTTTTTTCTTTTTTGACTCTTAAATAACAAAGACTTGTGACAATCTTACCTTGAACCGTACCCCACGGATATTGACGAGAACGCATCGTCTTGTTACCTACACGAACAAAGTCGGTGCTACCAACGACGGCGAAAGGTATATGAGCGTTCATAGAAGCGTTTACGTTAGCCACGTTTTCATCATCAGTTGGAAACTGATAAATATGTATGCCATTGTTTTGCAATTCCGATATGATTTTGCTCTGAAAACAATAAGTAAATAAATAAAATTAATAAAAAAATGTGATTATTATCAGCGCGTGTACATAGATTAAATCAAAATAATGTTTATATAACTTTCCTATGTATACGTACCTTAAATTTCTGTAATTCAGTCTTTGATATTGTATCAGCTTTAGCAATAATTGGAATGATATTAACTTTGGTATCTAGTTTCTTCATGCACACTAAATCAATGGACTTCAAACTAAAAGTGTTAACGCACATCAAATCATAGAATCTTTCTCAAAATGTACTAATAATAATTAACGCAATGTGTAAGATATCAGTGTATTTACCCATGGCCGGTAGGACATATGTAATAAAGGCAAACATGAATGCGACTGTCGTGATAAGTTGCAAGATTGCGTTTGATTTTCAATTCCTCCTGCAGATAAGCCTCAAACTGCGCATCTATGTAATCGACGACTGCCTTAAAACTATCCTCCTTGTTGATCTGATCGCCATAACCAACTGTGTCAACGATAGTTAACTTCAGTCTGACATTACTCTCTTGCAGTTCGTAGGTGTGCGCTTTAAGCTTTACAGAAGGCAAATTATGCGGACTGGGACTAGACTCGAAGCTTGTGTTAAAGAGTGAATCCATAAGTGTAGATTTTCCAAGACCAGTTTCACCTATTTAAAGTAAACATAGAATATAAGTACACATATCGCACAGAATCAGTTAAATGAATATCAATTAGTTATCAATTTAATAATATAGATATGTAAATACAAACAAAAACATTCAACAACGTTAACCGGTCGTACCAATATTAAGAATGTTGAATACAAATCCATTTTGTACCGATTTGTTCACCAACTGACTGGGTAGGTTGTCAAATCCCACATGTCCCGACAGTTTCAGGGTGCGCAGCATAGCTTCGATCTAGCAACAAAGAAATTACGCATCAACAATACACTATAAAATCCAAGAAAGTCACAATTATTTTTGCAAGCGGACGAACACCCAATTCTTATATAGTTTCTTCTTTCTCAACACAGACGTATGACAAACACAACTGACAAACAAATAAAACTAACTGATCAAAGACTGTATAAATGATTAGTAGACAAATGCTTGACAACAAGGGTAAACACAAAGCAAAATGAATGCAAAACCTTTGATTTTTATCGCACAGAGAGAATATAAAAATACGAAAGATGCTACGAAAGAAGGAAATACGCCCATAGTTGTACAATCGGAGCATCGGTGTAGATGCATTCCAGCACGTATCAGAAACGTTGACGAGTGATGTACAGTAATTACTTGCGAGATGGTTTTTTATTAGTTTCTTTATTCTTTTTTTTTAAATCATCCACATTCTCAAGTTTCAAATATTTGTCGATAAAAAGTTATCTAACGGAAATGACTTTTCTAGTAATGTGTAAACATACACGCGGAGAAATCTGTATAGACATTTCAACAACAGACACACACGCACGTTTCGGATGCCGAGAAAAATTCTGGCGCCTTTACTCCGTAAAGGATAAATAAACGAAAGTCAACGGGAGAACCAGTGTATACATAAGAAAAATGTTTATACCTTAGCACGGTCAATCTCCTCCGTCGCCATTTTTTCTACGAGTACGTTACGAGATACGCGACGAGAACAAGTATGGACACTCGCGTTTGACACGAGAAATGACGGGAGTCTCACGTATAAAACTCCTGCGGCCACACAGAGCGGCTCACTAGCGACACTTTCGGACTTGCGCCGTGACCGTTAGTAATTAATCCAGAAAAGAAAAAAGTACTTGTCCGAAACGTTGTATACAAACTATTTAGTCGCACCATTGAATATATTTATTAAAACCAAGATAATGTTTTTACTCAAAAAAGAACGTATTTGCACTTGTACGATAGTAATTTATGTGTAACGCAAGCGTGTCAACTAATATATTTATTTATTACAACCAAATATTTTTTGTCGAAGTTTTCAACATTTATTTGATACAGCAAACTATTTAGTCGAATGAACTAATATATTTATTCATTCCAAAAAAAAAAAAAAAAATATTTGACGAAGCAATTACCATTTACGTAATTTAGGGCCGGTTGTTCCATCTTCACATAAAGTATCTGACAGTTTACCTAATAATTAAAACTCTGATTTGCATTGTTCTACGTGTCGAACGCAGCTTTGCAGTTGCTAAAATACGTTCTGG
>QVOA01012116.1:0-13663 GCA_014825685.1 Pseudomyrmex cubaensis | reverse complement strand
AAGAAAAACTCGGGATAAGGTATACGGTAGCGTCAAGACAGTGACACTCATTCGGCGGATACTTTTATGTACTTGGCGTCGAGACGCTATCGCGTCTCTTGATTTATGTTTAAGCAAAACTATTTTTAATATCGTCAAAATCTATTTTTACATATACATGTTTAAGTAGGTAACCGCCGTCTTAATCATCTGTTTGTCTCATGCGTAATAAGATATAAGTCATTCAAATTCTAAACATATGGTATGAGAAAATCTAAAGATCACGTTTACATTGCGAGGATTTTATGTCAATACTTACGTTAAGTGAGTAAAACTGCTCATAGGCAACTTGATGAGATTCCCGACGGTGAGTTTAACAGAAAAATTAGAAATCGTGATCATCAGAATGACGGCAAGAGCTTTTCTTCACTCACTTTTTTACGAAGTTAAAGTACGTAACATGTTCAGGTAAGCGATAGATGTTTTAATCACCTGTTTATTTAATAAATACTGTAAGTTTTGGAGAGACGAACGTGAAGAAGAACGTATTAGTTAAAGAAATAATGTAATTGTCGCAATATACAAACAATAATACATATCCTTACTTACATCTCCGAAACTGCTTATTGATAACTTAATAAAATTCCCGGCTGTAAGTCTGACAGATGAATTTGACATTGCAATCATTAAAATAATAGCAAGAGCTGTTCTTCCCGGCAGACGGTACCATTCTATCATGTACGATATCTCGCTGACTCTTTTGCACTGCTTACGGAATAACTTTACTAACAAGTAATTGTAAATAATTTTATATCAAATACATTCACACATAGGCATTTACAGAATTGTATTTACAGAATTAGTTAATTATTATTGCTGGCAACATTATTTGTTAAAATTATATCTCTGCGAATGAAATTACTATGAAGATGAGCAGCTGACAGTTGCAAATCATACCTGCTCCGCAACAAGTTCTCCTATGTAACAAAATATGAAAATATTGAAGATGAAAGATGAAAGGAGAATAATGTATGTTAGGTTAGTTGCAAAATCGCCGAGTCCCCATTCCTATAAATTTGAATACTTCTATATTCCGGAAACACGTGGAGCGTTACCTGAATATTATCACTTTGCAAATATGTGTGCTTGCAAGTACGTACTTTCGTACGAAATGCGTACCATTATAACGTAATATCCGAGAAAACACATGTTCAAAGTACATTCTACAATTTCCACGAGGGATATCTCATGGAGTATCTTTTCTATTAGAGATATAAAACTGTAAAATAAATATATAGTTGGCATTGTAAAATTATTATTTGATTTCTTGCAAGCAGTTTTCTTCTCTGCATGTCACAGTGTACCATATCTTGTTTTGTTTTTTTTTTTTTTTTAAACTTTCTTTTTTATTCTCATATTTTATTTTATTTGTATTTAATAATATTATTCGTGTAAAAATGTACTAAACAATAAAACAATTAAAAACAAATTGAGAATAGTGTCGATAATAAACGAGTGACAATGAGAGAGAAGTTTATTTGACATAAAACAACTCACCGTAAAATTCGCACATGTTCCTCAATAATTATGGCCAATCTCTCGTTCACGCTGTCGTATAAATCTTTTCGTCCGTCTACCAAATGTTCAATCCACTGTATCAAAACTTCCAAGCGACTGTAAGCGTGTATCGCGAATGCGGCGGCGAGACTGCAAACACCGGCCGTGATGCCGTGCGCAACGAAGCCTGTCAAACACTGCAGCCACATAAAAATCTCACTGACAGGACTGTAACGCGTGTCGACAATCGCTCGAGCAACCGGATACATCAGAGGCCGATACGTCAGGTTTATGTGAGGCTCCGTAATTTTGCCGTTAATAAACGGCAGAGCGAGATAATAAAACGCGGCACCTCCGTACGAGAAGAACGTGCAGATCATCACGAGACGTCGGCCGAACTTCGCGTTTCTGATCATGATCGTCCGATCGCCGTAATGTCGCGTGTTCATCCAGTCGTTCTCAATGTATTCGAGACCGATGCGGATATCACTTTCACGATAAATCAGCGATGAATATTTTACAATTGACATTAGACAAAAGCTCAGCGGTCCGAGAAGCCTCAAAGCGTTGTATATGCCCTCGACTTCGAGCGCGACGTAAACGGCGGTGGGTACGAAAAGAAAACCGATCAAACCGGTGCAAACTACGTTTATCAACACGTACGCAAATTTCTTCGTCCACGAGAGTTCGTCTGATTTCGGCCAAGCACCAAACGGTTGCAGTAACCAACGATTCAACTGAATACTCAGCTGCACGCCTTCTTCGTGACTATAAGCGGTCGCGATGGAGTTCGACTCCATTATGGAAGTTCCACGCATCGTTGAAGCTCGGGAGTAACTGACAGGATTGCGTGAAGTCTCGGATGTGAGAGAGCGAAAGCGACTGCGCCGTATCAAGGAAGGAAGTACTTCCTCGAAGAAAGAGTTGAAACAATCAAGGTAGAACGTTGAAGGGTGCATTTTATAGCAGCTAGTGAGTTTTATCAGGAAAGAGATTGAACCGTTTCTCATACACTTTGACGATCTTCACTTATAAATTATTTGGAGAACACTTTTCTAGTCTCCGCGCAAATGTCTGCTGCGAATAGTCAGACAGAATTGCGGTATTTATAACGTTTGTTTCTTGAAAAGGATTTACGGCGTGTAAATACTGCGCGCTTGCGCGCGTAAAACCTTCCTTCCGCGGAAAAGAAGGAAGAATCGTGTCAGGAAGTAAAGGGTGCATTTTATAGTCATCTAGACAGCAAGAGAAGAAGAGATTCGGTTTTCCCTTCGCATGACGTGTGTCTGACTTTTCTGGGAATACAACGCACATACGCAATTTGCATTTTTTTTTGCCGTGAATGTATTTTCGCAAGCAATCGGTAAGAATCGCGAAAAAAGTTCTCTTCGACAACGATATGAAATAGTTTTACTAGATTTATATACAAATTTTTATTAAACGTATATATATTATTTACATTATTAAAGTTCGAAGCATATTCAAATATGTGACAGATGTTTTAATTACCTGAAATATTTTTTTTTATAAATAAGCAATTTTAACGTATGCATGTGCAAAAATCACATTTATATACGATCTTCACGATACTCACAGTACCGAAAGTCGGAATAGACATATGAAATATTTTTCCGGCTGTGATTTTGATAACGATTCTCGATCGCACAATTATCAAAAGTAGATCGAGAGCGGTTTTATGCGGCAGGGAATACCAGTTCGTCATGTAAACTGCTTCGCCGACTTTTTTACACTGTCGTGATTTATTGGTATAAATGATATTTCTGATAAATTATCAGAAAACAAAACTCGCATATTGAAGACATGATTACTTTACCTGATTCGTTACGAGTTCACCGATAAAGCAGAATATAAAAATATTGAACATCATTGCCGTTAATATCATGACATACGTTATTATGGTGTTTACACTTTCTTCTTGCCATTCCTGAAAGACACGGAAAATAACGACGTGTGCGATCAAACGTGAAATTGAAAAAAAAAAAATAAATAAATAATATGCGATTTTTATGCATATTCACCTTTTTTGACATTTTTAGCATACCGTAATGGTGTAATATCCTAGCATGCACAAGTTGAATGTACATCCGACCAACTCCACAAAGCATATCTGATTCATAATTGTCTCCATATGTGAGAGAAACCTGAAATTGAAATAACAACAATCAACATTCTCAACTATATCAGTCAAATACGTTACATCGACAATAATTTTGCTCATGCTTGTGCTAATATGTAACATTATTTTATATTCGCGCTAAAGTTTTCCAACGTTTTACACATGGAAAAACTGAAGTTGCTTCTAGTAAAGATATTATTTTTCATTAAAAGTTTTAACAATAAATTAATAATTAATTTTGTCGCTAGGTGTATATTGTAAGAAAATCTCTCGTACCTCAACGCTCGCAGATGCTGCGCGACAATTCTCGCCAGTCGCAGCTGAAGGATCTCTCGTTTTTCGTCGACGAGCTCTTCGAGACGCAGTATCACCACGTTTAGCTGACCGGAGGCGTGCATCGCAAAAACCGCGGCGAGGCCGCACGCGCCGATCGTGATGTTGTTCACCACAATGGTGGAGAGAACTTGCAGCGCGAGCACCACTTCGTACACCGGACTGAATCTGGTGTCCACGATCTTGTTGAAAGCCGGACACGGTAAGCGACCTATCGCGATCGTCTCGTTGCCGATGACCACGATTATCGGCGACATTCCTCTCGCTATGTTGTAACAGATAACACCACCTTGCATAATCAACGCGCAAACGCCCGCTATGACGCGCCCGACTCGGGCGTTCCTCAGCATCACCTCCCGATCGTGCTCCTTCTTCGTCGTGCGCCAATCGGTTTTCATGTGCTCGATGGATTTGCGTATTCGGTCGCCATGATGCAGCAGCGAGCAGTAATTGATGCCGCCCATTAGACAGTGACTCGTCGGCCCGATCGCTTTGAGCTTCAATCGGAAGTCCTTCTCTTCAAAGAATATATACAGCATAGAAGGCACCACGGTGATCGCTATTAATGAGTGACACGTTACTCTAAGGATTGTCATTAAAACGTTTCTGCTGACCGAATTCGTCGTCAATTCCGGCCAGGCGCCGATCGGCTTCAAGAACCAGCGATTCAACTGAAGACTGTAATCGGCGTCCCGTTTGTAAACGTCCGCCGTGAACGCACGTGAGATTTGCTTCATGCTTGATTCGTGATAGTTCCGTCGGATACTGATTCATTGATTGTTATCGTCCGCGTTTGTCAACGAAGTAGTAGTTTAACCAGCGTCTGCGCGGACACGCGCGAGAAAAAAATTACCGTCTGGTCTGAGACAGCACGTAATCGATACTTATAGTTACTCCGACCTGTTGCGTCAAATCGCAGCATATTGTTTGCGCGCAATAAACCTGGTTACAACGTGTAAACACAATTGGTTGAACAGTCCGAAAAGTTTCAGCGATAACGTTTTACGGTCGTCGTTTTTTGAGAGAATAAACAAAGTTATGCGCATTGTATTTTATTAACAAGTTAAAGTATCTATTATATAATGAAAGGTAAAACACGCTAATTGATATAATAAGAATCAAATCACTTTACGTATTGATTATTTTACAAATCAAATTTATACATTGGATTTGTTTTTTTATTATAACTGTTATATTGAAAATATTATTATTTGATCTTTGTTACATCGTTACTGTTCTGAGTATATTTAAATATGCAAACGCCGTTTTCATCACCTGAAATAATTATGTAAATATTGAGTTATAATTTTATTGAAAGTATAAGATTTCACAACAAACTTTGTGAAAAATTGTGGATATAAACTTGTCTTACGATGTTTTGTTATTTATATTGCAAGTTGCTAATGTTCACGAATTACCAAGCGGACTTACATCTCCAAAAGTCGCGATAGAGAGTTGAATCATTTTGCCGGCGGTTATTTTTATGACGGCGTTCGATCGCGAAATTATCAGAATCAAGCCAAGCGCAGTTTTATGATGTAATCGGTACCACTCCGTCATATACGCCATTTCGCCTATTTTTTGACACTGTACAAACACCGATTTATTCCATGCTTCTGTGGTGGGTCACAATATTATTTGAATGTGTTGTAAACAGAGAACAAAAAAGACTTATGTACACAATGCAGCTACCTGATCCGTGAGAATTTCGGCAATGTAACAGTATATAAAAATGTTGCCCGACTTGGCGACAAATATGGTGAAATATGTAAGCAAAGTTTTAGTATCGTGCAGATACCATTCCTATAAATAACAGTACGTATATGCGAAAAATATAAAAATATAAAAACATTATGAAGAAAATAAATCTGCATAATTTTAATATTGCGTGACATGTTTGAAACAAAAAATAATATTAAAGAGAATGTTATTTGCATTTCACACTAATTGAGACTCTTTAGTGTGAGACTTTACCGATATCATGTAATATCCGAGCAAGCATATGTCGGTTGTGCAAGACCACAACTCGACGAGACAAATCTGATGCATAATCGCTTCTATCTGCGATACAAAACTGAAAATAAAAATCAATAAAAATTCATTTTTCACGAGGTTACACGTGGCGATTACACAAAACTCTTTTACAATAGAAAAATTTACAGCTTTTTTTAAATTTCTGTATATTTAAGAATCATAGAATTCTAAGATTTGTGAGATAATCAGTGTTTGACGTTTGTTTTTCTGAAAGATATATGATACAACATTGTGATACGTCTCTATCTAAACGTCGTTTCAGATACTTACTCAATCGTTCCACGTACCTTAGCACACGTAGATGATGCTCCACAATGAGAGCCAGCTTCCGATGCGTGATCTCGCGCTTGCCTTCCGTCCCGTCGACGAGCTCGTCCAGTCTTATCGTCAAAATGCTCAGCTGGCCGCAGGCGTGCGTGGCGAAGACCGCGGCAAGGCTACAGGCACCCACCGTGACGGAGTTCACAATAACGGCCGAAAACAACTGCAGACAGACAACGATCTCGTTCGCCGGACTGTATCGGGCGTCTATGAACTCAATATAAAACGGACACGGCAGCTGATGCGTCGTTATGGTAGCGTTGTCGATCTGAATGACCATCGGTGTTATCGCGATGACGATGCTGTACGAGCACACGCCGCCTTGCATGAAGACCGCGCAGAAGCTGGACATGAATCTGCCGAACTTAGCGTTGCGCAGCATCACTTCGCGGTCGCGCGTCCTCTCCACGACCCGCCAGTCGTCGCGCATGTGATCCACACACTTGCGTATATCGTAGCTGTGCAGTAACAACGAGCAGTAGTTCACGCTGCTCATCAGCCAGTGTATCATCGGACCGAAGGCCTTCAGCTTCAAGCGCACGTCCGGCTCGTGCGTTATGTAGAGCGCGCAAGGTATCAACGTGATGACGATCAGGGAGTAGCAGACGAATTGGATACAGCGCGACAGTATTCTGTCGACTATGCTGGTCGTCGCGCCGCCGGTATCAGGCCAGGCGCCGAGAGGCCTGAGGAACCAGCGATTCAGCTGAATGCTGTAATCGCTGTCGCGCTCATACGCAATGTTGTGTGTCGGAAACGCGCGAAAGGAGTGCAACATGATCGAACCTCCCGCGAACTATCGAGCGTCAATGTTGCAAACGGAAGAAGAACAGCAGGCTCGTTCTCAGGGTCTGCGCGTTTTTCTGAACGTTTTTCAATGAGTATAGATGGTGCGAAAGAAGAAGCATCGAGTTTTTTTCGAAGAGCTAGAAGCGATCGATAAGATACAACTTGTGCGAGCACATATTACTGATTAATCTGTGCGCGTTGTACGTCTTACTTTGTTGCTTGATAGACCGATGGAGAAATAATTGCGCAGACTGTGGTATAATGTCAGTATGTTATAAGTGATCAGAGAAAAATTTACAAGATACGAGAGAGTTAAAAAGATTTCGAACAGAATTGTTTTAATATAAATACGTTTTCTATTTATTAAATCTGTAGACTTCTTATATTTCTTTTTTTTATATATATATGTAATCAACTGTATTTAATTGGCATTTATACTTTCAACACAGGCATCAATAATTTTTAGACAATAATATTTACGAAGTTAACGTACGTAACATGTTCAAGTAGGCGACCGATGTTTTGACCACCTATCGATTGAATGAACAGAATGTAATTCGTGCTGTTTGCGAACATTTGCTTGATACATGTACTCACATCGCCGAAAGTGCCGAGAGACAGCTCGAAGAGATTTCCTGCCGTTAGTTTGACCGACGAATTAGACATGGCGATCATCAGTACGAGAGCGAGACCTTTTCTTTCCGGTAGACGATGCCAGTCGATCAAGTACGATATGTCGCCGATTTTTCTGCACTATATTCACAAGATTGTTTCCTTCAGTTTTGTACATGTGTGTTTTTTTAATACAAATATATTTGCGCTTGCATATCACAATAAGAATTTCTTTATGAAAACAGATGCATTGAATTTGAATTGTGTACAACAAAAATCTCAATAATTATATTTAATTGTTCCAGAGAAAAGTAAAGAAGCATAATTGGTTTTTCCTCTCGTGTGTGCAAATGTGCAATAACATACGTGCAATCGGTAAAAGTTTAGACGATTGCGTTTATACCTGCTCGGCGACAAGCTCACCAATATAACAAAATATGAAAATATTGAACGTGAGAGATATAAGCAGAACGGTATAAGTTATGTAACTCGCAGGCTCTTTGCTCTCCCATTCCTGTAAAAGAAAAAAAAAAAAAAAAGAAAAACATGATTCCTGTGTTCGACAACAGAACGCATCGCGTACGTGTCGCTTTATGTATGTAATAGATACTTGAGAACGGTACGTACTTGTTGTACGATATGCGTACCGTGATAGTATAATATCCGAGAAAACACATGTTTAACGTACATCCAACAATTTCCACCATAGATATTTCACGCAACACTCTATCCGTTAATTCTATAAAGCTGCAAAATAACAAATCACACCGATTATCGCTACAACAAACTACATATTTCATATGAAAGTTAATTACATTTTTTATTTAGTTTTGTACAAAAACATTAAAAAAAACAAAATTAAATTTTAGGTCATATTTGATCTGAGTGCGTGCAGTTATATCGAAGCGTCGGTTGCTCGTCGTGGGTCCAAAAGCCAAGAAACGACTCACCGTAAAATTCTCACGTGTTGCTGCACGATCATCGTCAATCTCTCATCTACATTGTCGTATAAATCCTCCCGTCCGTCCACCAGATGTTCAATCCACCGCATCAGAACCTCCAGACGGCCGTAAGCATGCATCGCGAACACGGCGGCCAAACTGCAAGCGCCGGTCGTGATGGAGTGCGCGATGAAGCCCGACAGGCACTGCATCCAGAAGAAGATCTCGCTGACGGGACTGTGCCGCGCGTCCACGATCATCCGTGCTACCGGGTACACCAGCGGCCGATACGTTAGGTTCAGATCACTCTCCGTGATTGTGCCGTTGCCGAACGGCATAGCGAGGTAATAAAACACGGCGCCGCCGTACATGAAGAACGCGCAGATCACTACGAGACGTCGGCCGAATTTCGCGTTCCTGATCATGATGCTCTGATCGTCGTAATGTCGCGTATTCATCCAGTCGCTCTCGATGTGTTCGATACCTCTGCGAATGTCGTTCTCGCGGAAGATCAACGAGGAATACTTGACGATGGCCATCAGACAGAAGCTCAGCGGACCGGAAAGCTTTAGGGTGTTGTACGTGTCCTCGACCTCGAGCGCGATGTAGACGGCGCAGGGAATAAAGAGAAAACCGATCAGTCCCGTGCAAATCACATTCACCAACGCGCACACGTATTTTTCTATACATGTGGTTTCCACCGATTTCGGCCAGACGCCGATCGGTTTCAGCAGCCAGCGATTCAGCTGAATGCTCAGTTGCGTGTGCTTCTTGTGATCGTAGACGGGAGGGAAGTTGATCTTCCGCGATAGAGTTCCGTACATTGTTGAAGCGCGAGAGCTCGACGGCTACTGGCAAACAAGATCACGCGAGGGTAAAAAGTCAGACGTCGCGGCTGCGCCGTTCCGAGTAACATTTCCCTTCCAGATGAAAAAAAATAATAATATTGCCAGGATACGAAGGGTGAACTTTACAGACCGTATGGTCTTTGCGACTTCCGCGAGAGGGTGACTTTCTCTCTCTCGCGAAAAACCTGTTACTTTCCGCTCATGAATTATGATCGCGCAGTCTGCATACTTTGCAAGAGTGTCTTCCGCGAGTAATCGGAAAGAGTCGCGTGCGTGCAATTGCATTGCGTAAAGTATGATACAGTATAATGTAATGCATTTGTATGTACAATATTTACATATGCGTAGAGAAGTGAAAATAAAAGAAAAATTATTGCGTTTCGTGAATGTGATTTTGTAAGACAGAAATTACTCGCGTTCTATTACTTAAAATGACTTAAATGACATTTGTAAAGTATGTTATTATATACACACGGCATTGGTAAATTCGAACATTGCGATATTACGTTATTTTTATTGTCTAATTTGCAATACAGTTACTGAGAATAATTGCTGCTGCCATGGATCGTCAACAAATTAATGCCACTGAGTGAGTGTGTAATACTACTATAATTCAAATCGTACGCTTCCTCAAGTCGTAAACTGTCGTAGCATATTCAAGTAGGCGACAGACGATTTTATAACCTATTTTTATAAATAATTTTGTGTGATATTTGTCAGAAATAAAAATATAAATAATGCTGCATATTTTTTATAATTTTCTCTTACGTCACCGAAACTGCTAATAGACAGTTCAATTATATTTCCGGCAGTGAGTCTGGTGGTCGCGTTCGACATACATATTATCAGGATGACGGCAAGGCTCTTTTTCTCCGGCAATCGGTACCAATCGATCATGTACGAGCTCTCGCGCACTTTCATGGTCTGTCCAAAATTCAAGTATAGACATCTCTTTTGTAATTCTGTTACAAAACTTGTCTAATAACAATTTTGTTACCTGTTCCGTTAGAAGTTCACCTATGTAACAAAATATAAATATGTTAAATGTAACTGAGACGAGAAGTATCAGATATGTCAAGCCGCTAACTGGTTGTTTGAAGTCCCATTCCTACAATACAAATTTATAACTCGCAAATGAGCGATGCAAACAAGATTCGATAAAACAATTGCTTACTTACTCATTATTTTGACAATATAAATGAATTTATTATTAAATACCATCATGCAATAATATCCAAGAAAACATATGTTCATTGTACATCCCACTACTTCCACCAGAGATATTTCGTGCAGCAATTCTTCTGTTAACGAAATGAAACTAAAATGCGAAAAACAAACAACTTAAATGCAATAAGTTTCTCTAAACACTATGCAAGAATTACATATTTAATATCTTTAAATAATTACTTTATCTAATTGTTAAATTAATGTAATTTTTAATGTAAAAGACCCTTTTTTAAGTAATATGTTATAACAAAAGTTTTCATAAGTATTAAAATTTGTGAAATTAAAATTTATTTTTTCTTTACAGGAAGAATTAGAAAACGATATGCGTATGTAAATGTATAGCATTTCGGCGGATACAAGATCACTTACTTTAAGATGCGTACGTGTAGCTGAATGACACTGGCCAATCTCTCATCCACAGTATCGGTGACATTCTCCCGACCGTCAACCAAATGATTCAGCCAGGACATGAGCACCTGCAACTGTCCGCAGGCGTGCATCGCGAGGAGAGCCGCGAGACCGCACGCGGCCACCGTGATGTTGTGGGCGACTAAACCGGACATCAGCTGGAGAAAGTAGAATATTTCGTTGACGGGACTTTGGCGTGTGTCGACGATCACCTTAGGCACCGGATATACCAGTCTGCGATAAGTGAAATTGCCGTTCTCTTCGACGATTTTGGCGCGAGTGAGCGGCACCGCGACGTAATAGAAAAGAACGCCGCCGTACATGAACGCGCCGCAGACAATCACTAGCTTACGTCCAAAGTTCGCGTTTTCCAGCATGATCTTGCGATCCTCCGTATATCTTACATTCTTCCAGTCGCTCTCGATGTAATCGACGCATCTGCGAATGTCATCCTCCCGCAGGATCAACGCGCAGTACTTCATCACGGCCATCATGAAGAAGCTGAGCGCGCTGCCAAGCTTCAGCTGGTTGTAGAAATCCTTGATCTCCAATACGATGTATATGCCGCAGGGGATCAGAATCAGAGCCAGCAGTCCGTAGCAACTTGCGTTCAGCAATCTGGACCACAATATCTCGAGCCAGGTGTGGCCCAAGGATTTCGGCCAGGTGCCGATCGGTTTCAAAGTCCAGACGTTCAGCTGCACGCTGACTCGAAGATCGTCTTTGTAATCGCGATTGAAAAGCTCGTGATTGCGAGAATCGCGATAAGAGATAGATGAAGTTTTCATTGTTGCGATACGAACGTTCGATACGTACTGAGAGTCGATGCGTATTCGCACTCGTTCGCGCCATGGTTTGCGCTTGCGCTACTTTCCGGTTTTTTTTTAATGGAAAATGGGGAAACCAACGCACTAGCTATCACAAAGAAAAATCTGTGAAATATTGAAAAGAGAAGTACGAGAAAAGAGCATGTAATGTTTCGAGCCACATTTCCTGTAGGTGCATTTTATAATAGCTGCGACGTTAATAGACGGGAGAGAAACAGCGCTGAAGTACGCCTAAGTTGAAGACCGCGTTTTAACTTTCGCAGAACGTGTCTTGAAGAAAGACAATATTTCATTTCGATAAAAAAGCTTCAAACAACTTGAAAGACTCAGTGTTACAAAAGAAATCACACAATTGTCACATTATTAATATATCAAATTAATAATTAGTTTATTTTAATATATTTCTTTATTCATACTGTATGATTTGAGTGGTGTTTTTAGAAAATATGAAAGAAAAGAAGATACAAAATGTATATATATATAGTTTAATATAGCGTAAAAATGAATATAATAATGTCTATACATGTCACTGCGCGACTTGTAGCTCTTTCGACTTTCTCGTTCGCTCTCAACGTGCGACTGCTCTGCTCTGCTATACAAATTGAACATCCGGGTCAACGCACATCATACCGAAAACAAGTGACGAAGGAAAGACAATAACAAGTCGAAGACCGAGATCTATCATGACAGGCCGAGAAGCAACTCGAAGAGTCTGAAAAGACTCACGAAATAATCTTTCCTATAATACACAGTCAACTTTTTTTTTTATATTAATAATCGATATATTCCTTTTTAATGGAAAAATGTCAGGATAAATATTTATGTAAGTAATAAAAACAGAAGTACGTAGATTTTGCATAAATATACTACTATAAATATACTATTTTAAATTACAAGTATATGCACTTGCTCTATATAACGTAAACGTCTCTCGTGTGATATAATTTGTGTTATATAGTGACCGTCCGAAGCAAGTTGAAATACGCCATCGCGGTCCTAACAATCTAAAAGAAATATGAATTATTTAGATTAAAATAATAAAAATATAAATTATAAATATTTATAAATATTTATAAAAAATATAGAAATATAAATTATAAATATTTATAAATATTTCTAAAAGAAATATAAATTATTTAGATTAAAAATATAGAAAGCAATTCGACTATTACATTATATACTAAATTTTTATTGTAAAAAATGCCTGCAATTATATCATTGTATATCAAAGAGATAATATAAATAGATAAATAAATATAAATAAAGTTGCTTACGGCACCGAAACTGCTGAGCGAAAGATCAATCACTTTACCGGCCGTAAGTTTTGAACACGAGAATAAGATAACGAGCTTCTCTATTAGGCAGGCAATACCAATCGATCGTGCAGCAAGTTGTATTTACTTTACTCCCCTGTCAAGGAAAGCGTACGACTTCAAGTAAACAAGTACACGTAGTAAAACAATGTCAGTTCTATCTCTTTAATATCTTTTATTACATTATACGTCTCTTATTATTTATCTTTAATTATTTAATACAATTTTTTTGAATGTATTATTCAGTGTTGTTTTTTAGTTTACTAATTTTTCCGAACAAAAGTATTTTTTACTTGTATATTATCGTTATCTACGTACTTTACCTGACTGTTTAAAA
>QVOA01012110.1:0-51754 GCA_014825685.1 Pseudomyrmex cubaensis | reverse complement strand
TATATATATATATATATATATATATATATATATATATATATATATATATATATACACAATGTGTACCCGGTCCGATGCAATCCAATCTAGTCGATATCGTGCACTGAGACGTATCCGCCATCAGTAACGGCGATATCGATAGCGGGAGTATCCTCAAGATATTCCGGGACTTCCTCTAATTAACTGGCATCGACTACGTCGCTAGCCGCTTTGTAAGATGCGGCTAATACAAGAGAGAGAGAGAGCGCTACAAGACACTCGCCTAGATTGTTTTCCTTTTCCACGCCGGCGATATTAATGCTCTCCTTTCCCTTCTCTCTATCCCTTTCTTCGATACATATGTATTCCCTCCGTAATGTATTCGTCGCGTATATATTTTTTCGCTGCATTAAAACGTCAGGTGATATATTATTCGAGAAATTTGAATATATAAAGATGAGAAGGAGAGTGAATGAGAGAGAGAGAGAATGAGAGAAGGACGAAGGAAAAGAAAATGCATTCCAACAAGAGAATATTTTCTGACACGCGAAGTTATATTAAAGCAATCTAAATGTAATGTAAACCGATAGTACAACAGCTGTTTCGCATATCATTTTGCGCGATTTTAATTGTGTACTTTTACTTAGAAAATTAAAATACATACGACGTAGCGAGTCATCAAATTTTCATGTTGATATCGCGCGATTCTTAATTTTCATGTAACGTTTGTCAAATTGTCGCTCGCACACAGAGAAAGATCGAACTGGTCTATAACTCGATTAAATCAGCGACTCGAGAGAGAGAATTGCGCTGCCGATATAGTTTCTGACTTGGACAGGGGGAGAGGCCCATAGATTCGACGCAGAATGCCATTAATGTTACTGCAAGCCGTTCCGCAGGCAAGTAACAAAATCGATGGCTATGACTTTCTCGAATCCATTCGATCGACGTACGTTTTCCCATTCGAGTCGATTAACTCGTTGCGGAGCATCCACATTTCTTTCGTGCCTCGATTGTTTAATTTTCCGCGCAACGTTACGTTTCCAGAACCACTGTAGAAGTGTATCGAGCGCTTTACGCGTAAAACCAACAAATGTTTAAACAGTTTATAAGTCGAGCGCTATATTTCCACGTAATTAAAATTTGATTACAGTTTTTAAGTAAGGCGTCTGCACGAAATGCGGAAAATTCAGATTTGACAGTTGGCTGTCTTTTTAGCAATAGAATTTTTAAAATTTCATTTAGGGAGTAAATTAAGTAATTTACATATATATGAAATGCAAATCAAACATCTTATATAAATCTTTGAATTTAATTTAATTTGCATCTTTATGTGTTAATTTACGTGTAAAAAAATAATATATTTGCACGTACACCCGGCACATTGGCTCGTATCGATCCTTAGACTGAACATTTCGCGAGCTTCATATAATTTGTTCTTATTTACACGCGATTCATTTTGCTTGAGAGACTAAAAGTTGCGCTTCTTTGTACAAAATTTCTCGGAGAGTAGCTGAACGCAAACAATAACTCGAGAGATTAAACGTTACACTCCATCATATTCCGCAAAATTGATGTAACACGGTGCAGTTGCTCGCCGCGCGTTATCAACTACTTTCTTTTTGGCCTCCCGGGACAGAATTCACATAAGCGCGAGAGCACATAAACATTAATCACAAACTTCACTAGCTCTCCCGAAGAAATAGCCTCGTATACTTTGCGATACGCGGAGCGCGCGCGCGCGCGCAGGCTCATTTATTATCGTTACTTAGAAATTGCAGACCGGTGCGCACGCCCGCCGAAGTAGCCGTGGAAAGATTTCGATTCTTTTCCCGAGCTTTTTTTTCCACTTTGTCCCGGCCATTTTTATCGCAACATCGAAACGTACTCCGCGCGATTCAGCAACGTTGCTTATATCTCTCGCTACATATTCGCGCAGCGAAACCACGAGAGAACGAAACTATTGTGTCTGCCCGCGAGCGAAAGCCGCTCGCGGATATTATCTCGAGCGTGCAATTGGCTCGGGAAGAAGAAAGAAGAGAGATCGTTTCAGTTTTACAAATTGAAAATCGTACGCGGAAACACGGAGATCAAACGAACTCCTCGCGCGCCCCTTTGTCGAGTCGCCTTCGATTTTTTCAACTTTGTCGCGAGCGCGATCGTTTTTTTTTGTTTTCTTTTTTGTTCCGGCTGGCTATTATGCAACTTTTTGAAATCGATTCCGCGCTCGCTTGGAACGATTCCGATTTTTGTCGGTTTTCTCTTTTCCTTTCCTTTGAAAGAAAAAAACAAGACGAATCGATAACATTCCGATCGGAATTGATTCCGAAAAGTTACATATAACGGCTACTCTGGTCTTCCTCCGTTCAACTGCGAAATGGACTTCTCGAGTAATCGAGAGAGAACTTTGCAAGTATTTATTTGAAAATTTATGTTATTGAAAATTTATAAAGTTGTGTGTGGACAATAATCTAATATGTACTTGTTGTTGTCGGAGATTTATTCATACATATATAATATTTAAAAAAAAATATATATATACACATATTAACATTATAATATATGATGATATTCAATGATAAATAGATTAAAATGCAAATTGCCATATTGCGTTCATGAATTATGCTGCTCCGCATTTGAAATTGCAATAATGAGTATTTCCGCGCTGAATGTTTATTTAAACGCTGTATTCGTTTATACGAATAATCGTATTTGCTTGCAAATTGTCGCGAGATGTTGACTTATTGAAGTTTCACAAAACAAAAAAAACAAAACCGACTCATTATGCATCGTTTTCCGGTTCAGTGATGTAAGACATTGCTCTCCGACCGTCTTCGCGAGAGAGTGGCGCGTAATTTTGACGTCCGTGTTTCTTTTCCCTTCCTTCCCCCGCCTCTTTGATCATTTATGCGAAGTACGTTTTCCGGCGCGCTCGAGCAACTGCGCGGACTTTATCTCGTTTGAGAAGCGCCGACGAAAAGTTTTGACGTGACGAGGCTCTCGGGAGACTCCGCATCGATACACCTTCTGCTCGCCTCGTCTTATCGAACTCGCGAGCTCGAGACTCAGAGCTGTCGGAGTCAAAAAACCTCTGGAAAATCTCTAAGCTTCAGCGAGGAGAAAGAACCGTCCGCCGCCGTGGAAAAGAAAAGCGAAGAGGAAACGCGAGGTACATACACGCGATATCGCCTTATGTCGCGCGCTTTTATCGGAAACGGATAATATCGCCCGATGATACACACTCGCAAGAGAGTTAGCGCGCGATCATACTTCCTCTCTCTCTATATATATACAATATATATATATTTTTTCTTTCTTTCTTTTTCCCTGCGTTCGCTATTTTCTTGCCGACGACAACCCCGTTGCCCGACCTCGATGTTCATTACGACCACAATGTTTACGGCGACGGTCTTCTTACGACATCGTCGCCGCACATTTTCATTTGCCGCGCGATCGTTTGCGATTTTATTTCTGAAAAACAAACCTCTTCCGGTAATTTCTCAATCGTTTCGAATTTTATGTCCCGTTCGATCGTTCGTCCGATAGAGAGTCAAGAGAAAACACATTTTACGCGTCGCATGTGACTCTTTCTTTCTCTTCAAATTTTATTTTTCTCCGGATTTTATTTTTCCGTCGTTTTTTTTTTTTGTTTCGTGCGGATACGTTGAAAAAAGCTGAGCGCGCGTTGTTCGCACGGTATTTACCTTTTTAATAGCAGCAAAGCGTGCACATCCCTCTCTCGGAAGTGGAGAAGAGGTGGAAATTAAATCCCGGTTATTTCTGCTGCGACACGGGAGCTCTCGATCGAAACACTTGGCAAACAACGGAGTTCGATGCCGGGCACAGGCAGCAATCAATAATAATATATCCCGCTGTCCCTCTCGGAATAATAAAACGCTTAACGCGCAGCCGACGCGGTGTGCAACTGTCCTATCGGTCTTATTGTTAAAAACCAACCCGGACGCATTGTTCAAACTTTTTCGATTAAAACTTCACGGTACTATTCCATTTTTTTTTCTCTCTCTCTCTCTCTCTCCCTCGTCTCAAATGCAGCCGAACAATCATTTGCGTTCTTTCCTGTCTTCGAAGATAAATCGTAGAGATTCGGTCGAGAAGGCAAAAAAGTCTATTTTGATGTATGTCTTTCATATTTATGCGAGAGATTCAAGAAACAAGGTGCGGAAGATGTTGAGTAAAAATTGATATTTTTGGCCAGTTTGTGTTTTGTTTAACTCATGTTGTAAAAAAGCAGTTTATTAAAACAAAATACGAGCGAAATATAAACGAATATCGTCAGCATGGGTTAATATTTTACTATTATTTTTCAGTGAGAAACAAAGAGGAGAAAGAGAGAGAGAAAATGAGTGAGAAGAAAACTGGGAAATATTACATTTTATAGCTTTAGATGTAAATTTTGTAGAAGAGAAAGCCGTGCGATGTTAAATTTTTCGATTTATATTTAAATCACCGATGACAAGTGTATTTTATGCGTAAAGTATCACAATGACACTCTTGAGAATTGGATAATAGCATTGACGACTAGCTAAAGAAGTCGGATTATATCTGATAGAATTCAATTCAGTCGGATAAATGGAGAGATACTTTATTACGAACGCTGGCACCGCGCGATTGGTCGGACGAAATATGAATCCACTACGAAGGATATTAAAGAAAATGAAGAAAATCATAAATTCCACTTTCTCTCTCTCTCTTCCTCTCTCCGCCACGCTTAATCCTCAATAAACTACTTTCTGACAATTTAAGAGTTTAATATCAATTACGCGAATATACGCGCTTTATCCCATCGATCTCTCGTCTCGTAGATGCAAATCTTTCCGAGATTATAAGCCTGACATAATGTTTTAATCATTCCGTCGAAAGAATCGAACAATTACTCTGTGTTAAATGTATGACTACTAATTCGTTATTAACATTTTCAGAGAAGCAAGATCGTTATTTTAATTAACGCAATAATAATATAAACACATAAATATATTATTTTTCAATATGTTTGTAACAAGAAAAATAATGCAATTGTTTTACAATTGCGCGTTATTTCTAAACAATTTGTCGACAGAAAATAGTTCGTCTATTAGCGTCTTTTGTAATTACGTTAAAATGAAACCGCTGCGTAATGCCACCGATAACAGGCGACAAAAACGAAAATGATAATCGCGCGATCGGCCGCGCCATTAGCTTTTTGTTTAGTGTCGGTTCGCAAAATATCGCGTCTGTTGCACGTATGCGCAAATAACGTTGCACTCTTGAGCCCTCCACCCCTCTCTCACATCGTTTTACCGTTAATTGCAACCACGGAGAAAACGCCTTCTCGGACTGCCCCTATAAAATACGTTTATCACCCCCTAAAGTCTTGCCACCAGCCGCCTTTGTGGGACCCCATTAATACGCAAATTGCCGCCACGAATTCTCGCGCCTCCCTCGAGCGTCGGTCGACACGCGCGTTATCGGTCGGTCGCTTAATTAAGAGGCAATTTTCCTTTAAATACTGTATATTTCGTCTATTCAACTGCGCGCGAATCAAGATCACCACGAAGTAAAGCGACGCAAAATTAAACACGAAACACGTTGAACCCGTAAAAATCGAGAAACTATAAATTCGGTCCGCAGACACTTTCACAGAAAAGCTATTTTCCCGTAATGTACGTGTAAAACAAAAGAAACAAAATACGGTAGATGAAGCAGACGGAAAGTGACAAATGATCTCCGTGTGTGGGAAAAGAAGTCCGAAAAAATTTTACGGTGAAACACGTGAGAAGCAGAAAAAAAAATAAACCAGTGCCTTGTTACACATACGATCTCGGTCGAAATTTTGTCGGGAGTTTCACGTTGAATTTCCGCGACGAGAAAAAATAGCGTAAAAATATTCCGCGAATAAGAGAGGAAAGGATTTGTGCGTTTGTCATATCGCGCAACAACCGGCAGCGGCGGGTCGTCGACGTTGTCGCCCACGACCACACACACAATTCGCCGATTTGGAAATATCCCCGGCATCGTCGACTATTATCAGCCATTCAATTGTTACTTTGTAGCTCGCGCGCGTATGGCCGCATATGTACAGAGAAAGAGAGAAAGAGAGGGCGATCACAATTCCCGACCGTCCGTCGGATGCACTGGTATAACAGAATTTTCGGCGAAATTCTCTCGCCGCCAGACCAAAAAAAAAGGGAAACCGGCACGGAGTTCTCTTCTCTACGATGCGTACCCGTTAACTTTGTAGAATTTAATTTGATTTTAATTACGGAAATATAAAACGCGCGCGCGCGCGCACGCGTTTTTCCGCGCATGAAAGTTCAATATTATGTTTTCGCCGACGGCAACATTTTTGATATGTAATAACGTATCCGCCAAATTTGTTTATAAGCACGAAACACACACACACGCGGGATGTTGATTTTGCGTTTTTGTGCGTTGCATGTGCGTTTACATATGCGCGTTTCTTGTGAAAACCTGTTTTTCTACCCACGTGTGTACCTACCGCGCGGAGAGACGACATCGCGGAAATGCCTGAAAGAGATTTCACAGTCGGATGTCCTTTAATGGTCTTGTCGGAGAAGAGCTCTCTCGGGTTGCAATGGAACATGTATAATGGAAAAAATGTATAATATTTGCGCGACTTCTCATTATTTCTCCGGAATGAAGAAAAAATATTTTTATACTCGTTGTGAAAGAAAGTGAGTCGCGCTGCGAGAGTGTATATTTCACCACATTTCGTTTTCTCTTTCTCTCTCTCTCTCTCTCTCTCACTCTCTCTGTGTCTCGATGTGTTGTAACTTTGTACGTTACATACGTTCGACCGCGGTACGTAAAAAGTCACGTTCTCCGGAATCGAATGTCACGAAAGAGGAGCAGGCGGCCGTTTCGGGTAAAAAGGGCGAAAGAGAGAGAGATCGTGTTCCCGATTTCTACCACTCGAGAAGTTTGTGAAACCCACCGCATCGCTCTACTCTCGACGGTTTTCCGCATCCTAAATAAAAGCTCGGTTGAGCGACTTCGGGCGCGCGTTTAACTTTTTTAAGTATGACGTAGTGACACGCTCTCGGGCGCGGACACGAACTTGCTATAAATTTCCGAGCAACTTTTGCCGCTCCATTTGTTAGACTCGCGCCGCGCAACAAAGCACATCGATCAAAGCGCGGTGGTTGGTGCTGCTAGGGGTGAGAGAGAGGGCTTTCTCTCGCGTCGACGCAACTTCCTCGGAAACGCGTATTTCCGATTACGCAAATAGCAATGCATCTTAGCGGGCGATACGCGCCGACAGGTGAGAGCCAACGTAGCGTGTGCGCGAGCGAAAGAAAAACGAAAGAGGCGGGGAAACATTTTAGCAAAGTTTGTAATTAAAAACCATCGGAGTTGGAAATATTCTTTTTACTTTTTCTCTGTATATTTCTTTCAGATAAGAGAGCCAGATAAAAAAATTGATAAATACTAAAATTTTATACAAGTACTTCGATTCCTCTTTAATAAAAAGAATTCGAAGGAGGAATCGTGCGTGGAATGTTTGAATAAATGTATTATTAATCGCGCGCGCGCACACACAACAACGAGCCGCGTTCGATTTGTTTTTGTTTCTCATCGACCTCGCGCACTTGTTCCTTTGTTTTTGTCCGAGAGAGAGAGAGAGACCCTTTACACGCCCTTTTATTCTCGAAATAAAATACGTGAAAGCGAGTATTCTAAATTTAACCGAGCAAAGTGCGGTATTTCCAAGTACTCGCTCCGAAATTAGCCGCGCGCGCTCTCTCACTATCTGCGTCGTCGGCTTTTCCTTTTAAATTCGGCGCTGAAGAAGAAAGGTGCGATATGACGGCCGACAAGTACGTGTGTGTGTGCGCGTATGCGCGTGTGTGTGCGTACGTCAAAAGAGAGAAAGAGAGAGATGATGCGCAACCGATCGGAGTCGAGAGGAGAAGGAAGACGACGATAATGTGTGGAAGTGAGACAGCGAGTAGTGGCGATAGGCGTAGATAAGGGAGTGCGAGTGAGACGGCACTGCGTGCGACGATCGCGCCCGAAGCTCCGGGGCCAGGCCAAGTTAGTTAGCAGTCGCTGCGCACACGCCACGCGGTCCGGACGTTCGCCGACTCCGATCTCTCTTCCTCCGCCACGCTTCTCTTCGTCGCAGTCGTTGATCGTGTGTCGCTTTGTCAACCGGCACGTCCGACACTTACGGAGGGAAATTGCGGTTTCCGCTTGAAAGTGAGTTTCCTCGGCCCGGTCGAATTTCCGCGCCGATCGCCGCGAACAAATAAATCCCACGACGTGAGATTTTCTGGTAATAAACTGATTTTTGTTTTGTTTTTTCCCGAGCTTTTTCCCTCGCTGACAAATTACGCGCCACTCGACGCGGTGCTCCGAGTTTTTTATTAAACGGTTTTTATAACTGCGCGCTTTTCGATTAAAACGTTTAATCGCGAATTGGTATCGCGAGAAATGAAATTAGTTGAAGCGAGTGTTCCTCCCCGCGAGACGTGAAGTGACACCGAAGGGGGGTGAAGAATCAAGCGAGCGAATTGAAGACCGTTACCTGTTTGAAGTTTTCACGAAAGAGTCACACAGGCAGGTAAAAAAAAAAAAAAAAACTAGATTTACTTTATAAATTCTCGAGAGCAAACTTGTAACGTATTTGAAATATAGTTTGTTTTTCTTCTAAAAGAGTTCTTGAGGATCTGAAGGTTTAATCGTTTCATCAGACTCTCGATTATTGCCACCGATGAGTAGTTTAACGACGTTCCTTCTTATCTTAATTTTAACTTCTGCCGCGTTTTAACTTTTATCAAAGCGTATACATGACGCGCGCGAAATGACGAAGATGGATAAAACGAGGCAATATCCGGAGCACTTGAACCTGTCGCCGCATTTCAAAAAGACCCCCGAAAGTTCTTCTCCGGACGGTTGGTCCGGAATCGACGACCGGCGATCAATCGGTGCGCCGGGACGGGATGGCGTTTATTAATAACTTCATCATGACAGCGGGTGACATGTGTGTCGCCCGGGTAGAAAGAGAGAAAGAGAGATCGCGTGCGACTCTCACAGACGCCGACTTTCGATCTTCGTGTTTTTTTCGTGACGTAACGATAAATCACCGCGGTCGTCATTCCTCGGGAAGCCGCGCGCTGATTAAGCTTTTCCGAGTCGATGCTCGGACAAACTCACGTAAGTGAAACTCTCGCTTGCGCGCGACAGCATAAATTTTTCTACGATGAAATTTATTTTCGTGAAAATCGCGCGAAGGACACACCCGTTTTACTGCGGATAGAGAACAGTTTGACGTATATGCGCGTGCAATAAGGGGGCAGACCGCGATGCGATATCGATCCCATCGTGTGTTACCGAAGTTTCGTCGTCGCGATGATGTCACCGGTATTCCTTATGAAGTTCAGAAAAAGTTTCGGTCGTGTGTGTTAGTGGTGTAGGTAATAAAAGTAGCGAGAGAAAGAGCGTGAATCAGCTCAGCGATTGTTCGGATTGTTTCATCGCGTGACGCGATCACATCTAGTAGCAACTTGGATAATTGTGATATTCTATTATTCAATATTGATGCATTAATCTTTTTAAACGCTCAGGTAATTTATTAAACCGACATGACAACTTCGTGTTGTCGGTAGATGTATTTTTAAGTGTTTCGATATAATTTAAGAATTTGAAACTGTTCTCACAGAAATGTGATTGTTTTGATAGTGTCACTTGATAATTTTATTTTTTTAAGACGAAAAAAACACGAAGGCGTTTGAGATAACACAATGTTTTTGATAAATAAGTTTGATATAAAGGGAAATTTTTGTCACAAAATTTTATCTTTATCGCATATATAAGCTCGTTTGCTTATATATGCGGTAGAAGAAGTTATTGCTGCAATAATCTAGCTTAGATTCTCAAACTCATATCACATGTTTATTGGTATCGTCGCATACTTTCCATATTGCGCGTGTATATTAACATCGGGCGGAGCACAGACGCGGAATTCAGAGATGAGATCATTGCGAGTGCACGAAAGTAGGCGTACGGAACGGATTCAATGAGCCGCAATGGCGAAGGTCACGCTTAAGTCATCGGTCGCGTTAACGTTTTTATTTTCGTATCATTCGCCCTTTCCTCGGACAATAGAGAGAGAGAGAAGAAGAAAGAGAGGGAGAATAAATGCGCGTTTAAAGCCGCTGCGGTCGGTCGCGCGTATCTCGGTTTTCGCCCTTATCGGAGAATGCGCGTTTCCGCGGCGAGAAACTTTTTTCTTCGTTGCCTCCCTCTATTCGCTGCTGGTTTGCATAATCCGTTGCGAAAACGTGTCTTCTCAATTTGTCAGACGCGCGTTAAAGCACCGCGTAGGCAAAGTTTATAAACGTATTTGTGCGTAAAGAAACTAAAAAAAAAACTGTGTCTCGGATCGCCTGTGTCGAGATCACCGCGACCGAGTTAGGTGTATAATGAGAGTCGAATGAGAATAGACGAAGTTTCGCACGTCACACATCAGGTGTAGATTGCGACGAGGATAAATGTGCGTTGAAGCCCATTGTCACGGGCGTCATAACTTACAGGCGGTGTTAATTAGCCGGTTAGCTCGCGCCAAGTGAGATTTGCGTCACGTCTGTTTGCGACGAAGAATGGATTGCCATGTGCATTAAGCCGCTACCGCAGAATCGCGTGCGCAATTTTGTGTCGCGTGCAAGTTTTTGACGTTGCCGTCTTATCGCGGATTTCCTTCGCCTTTCTCTCCCTCGATCGCGTATGATTCATTTGTATCACACACGCAGTTGTCGCTTATAAATAAATTCTTTCCGCAGTCGCATTGAAAAAACTTGTTTGTTTTGCGAAACATATTTTTTTCTATCGAAAAGCGATACTATTTATATTTCTGATATTGTGTTTTTTCAGCGAATTAGAAAGAAATTTATTTTGCGCCGAAGCGTGTGTATTTTAGCCAATTTTTCCATGTGATGTGAAATTGCAGGTTTTAACTGCCACTTTGGCGTATTTTTTCACCGGATATTCAGTAGACCAAACTTGAATTAAAAAAGTATCAACTACACATGTACGTGTGCGCTAAATTAACTTAAATGTAATTAAAAAAACAAAAAAAAAATTAAAAAAAAAACACTGCGAGCTGAATAAACGTTATCATTTATACTCTTTCGCGAACGTGCGGTATATATTCTACAAATTTCGTTGCCAAGGTTGCAAAACGAGGTATCAAAGTGCGCCAGACTCGACGCCTCGCCTTGCTCCGTAATTCCTGCGCGATGACTGCGAACATAAAGTTGCATCCTTAATTATTTATGCGGCCGCAGACTGCGAGAAGAGGCGGAATTATTAGCGCGCTCCCCGATGACGCTGCTTTCTGATGTCACGTTTAAAAAATTCTATTCGTTTTATACAGCACATTTCGCGGAGACGAAGCTAATAAAATCGTATTATATATTTAATTTAGTAGAGAACCAATCTCACACTTTTATATTCGAACGAGAGAGTAATTTGCTCGCAGTTTTCCATCAAAGCGGTGCATTATGTATTACGGGATGTGTGTTATAAAACGACGTTGTGTTGCGATAAATCTCATTATGTTAAAACGCGGATTTAGCGGAACGTGTATCGTGCAACATGGCGATTAATTAAGCGAGACGATCAGATATGCAAATTTATTGCCACCACCACCACCACCATCTTATTAAAAGATTGAGCCTTAACGTTCGAAGTTGACGCGTTCGCCGAAACACGCGTCGCCGAAACACGCGTCGCCGAAACTTGGATCGAGCGCGCGTTCCGTCAGGTGTACGTCGTCGGCGCCGCGTAATTATTTTGTCATTTAATTATTGCCTCATCGCGCGCGAGAGCTGCTAGCTTAATATCCGAAAAAACGTCTACTGCGCTTTCATAATACTCGCAGTTACGCCGAGTAACGAGGCGGTTAATTAACGCCTTCATCAGATATGCAAATTAAAAAGTACGTTTCCGTAAGTGACAAAATTAATTCACGAGCTTTGAATATCCGTCGCGGGGATCTATTAAATACGCGCGCGAGACACGCAACGCGCGCTCGGTTCTTCCACATCTCGGGGTTTGTTAATTTCTATTTTGCAAACGCCACGCTGAACCGGCGTTCGATTGTATTAAAAATTGTTTTTGTAAACACATCAAGTCGCGCTAAACAAAATATTGAGAGAAAATCATTTTACAAAAATAGCTTTTACATGTGATTTTCAAAGAGAATATTGATTTACGTGCGACATTTAATGCATGTACTCGTATGTTTCGAAAACATTTCGCTCTTCGATATTTTACAACCATTTAGTTAATATTTTCTTTTTGTTTTTTTTATTCTTGCAGGAAAAAAGTCATTTAATTTTACAGAAACACACAATTACGTGTGAGAGATGAGGCATCTTGTACGCGAAATAGTTTTTTTGTAGAAAAGTATTTAATCTCTCGTCGTAAAAATTCTTTCGTATCGCCACATATTTTTAGTTCTTACATAAGGACCTTTTCCTCGTTATCGCTTACGAAGTGATTCTTTCGGAAGTTGATAAAACCGGCGACTGGTTCTCATCCACTTTCTGTATACGCGCGTAGAGGATGAGCCTCTCTTACGTCTAGACCACATGCTTCGCACACGTGTCACGTTATTATGTCAATCGTTAACACGTGCATAAATCCACGAACGGCGCGGAGGAAAACTTTGGTATGCCGTGAGCGCAACGTCGTCGCCGGATAAAGATAGGCACGACGGAGTCGCCTAACGTAAATCGTCGTCAGCTGGAAAATATTCCGGCGCGGGAGATTTGTGCTTTTGTACAGAAAAATATTCCTCTCTCGCGCATAATCTCGCGTGGAAAATAAAAAATAAAAAAAAAACAAGTTTTTCCGCGTCAACTTTTTATTAAACACGTATTTGTATCATATGTCCTCTGTGTGAATATTATTTTTAATTTTTTTCCTGAAGAGACAAGCTTGTAATCCGCGCGCACACAATATGTGAAACGAATATACATCTCATCGCTACGTACACACGCGGTTAGCTGAAACACACCGAGTTTCGGGACGTTGTTAGCATTTTCTCTTGCGTTGACGATAGGATTTCCTACGTGCGGCGAGGCGCGCTCGCTCGCTCGCTTTCTCGCGTGTCACTTTCACGTATCACGTACGACGTGATTTAAAGAAAAACAAAAATTCAGTCGCGCGCAAATCCGCGCTTTCCAGAGAGACGCAGCTTTTATCAACGTTCTCTCTAGCTCTCACAAAGAACGTAGGTAACCGCAAGATGCCTATGTAAATTTGCCATTGTCGTGAGTTTGCCGCGCCGAGACAACACACGAGAGAGAGAGAGAAAGAGAGAGAAAACTCTAGTAAAAATTTTAATCTAGCGGAAGTCTCTCGTTACCCGATAGAAGTCGCGTAATAACGCGTGGCTGTTTTCTACGGAGAATGTAATTTTGAAATAAAAAATAATATATTATTGGAAAAGTTGATCCGCGCGGTATACTATATTTTTATACGTTTCTATTACGGGCGTGTCGCGTAAAGAGTGAATTTTTCCAAGTTTTGTATTTACGAGAATCGTCTTCGTAATTAAGACGCGCGGAATATTCTTGCGCGTCACCTGGGCGCACAGTAGACGGATCGTTATTAGGCATTTCTCGCAAAAGTGTTCTCTTGTGTCTCGTCGGGAGCACACAGCCAACTATCTCTTGCCTCTTTTAATATTGCAGAGGCTTGAGCTTGCCTTTTAATGAATCCACTGTTTCTGGCGTCGAGAGTACATTGACAAGACGCGGCCGACGAACCGCTTGCAATTGGGGAAAAGAATATATTCCACTGCTTCGGCGCAGACACGGTTATATACCTCGCGAGATAACAATTAAGCGAGGAATCTTATTGTCATTTGTACGTGTGTGTTTTTATAAGCAAATTTTTATTGTACGCTTTCTCTCTTTTTTTCTGAGATAAGTTTAATTTAAAATTCTCGAAATCGCGAACGCTCCGAATAATTCGACGAAATTACAAACAAAAGTATTTTTGTATTATATTTTTTACACGATTGTTTAGTACGATGACTGCAACATTGTTTACCAAACGCAGAGAGAGAGAGAGAGAAAGTTATTTACGTTCTGCATTTCTCGTTGTTTGCGTCTAAACGTGACACTGTCAGAAACCCAATACTGTCATATCGAACGAGTAGTGGGTATCTATCTCGCGATATTTGAAGAGAGGCGGACAACTCTCTCTCGCTCGTCTCCCCGCGTCTTTATCTCGCAGTTTGCGAGACTATTCTCTTCGACGACGACCGCGCGGGGGAGAGGAGGGGCACGACAAACATCGTGAGGGTGCCGAGTTGGACCCTTAATGGACCTACTACTGTTTGCATCTCCCGAAGAAGAGGAGTATCGGCGACGGGAGAGGACGGGGATATCGGGTCGTTTTGTGCAATCGCGTCGTGTGCGCTTCGAAAATCAATTCTCCCTGCATATATATATATATATGTATATATATATATCGCGTCTCTCCGCACCCGCATTTTTGCGATTCGTCTGCAGAATCTGCCTCATCGCGCGACTTCATTGCCTCGGGCCAGACGGCGCCGTGCCTGATGTTTGGACTGTCGGCGATATTTGAACGAGAAATCTGTGGAACGAACTCAAGACGTTTTGTATGTATATTCGAGCGTGAATTGCAAGATTTTGAATGCATTGACGATTTAACGAAGTGTTAAGTTGTTTTTTTAAGCGTTTTATTGTTTTTTTTTTCTAAGAACAACGGACGGAGTATTTTTAATCGCGCGAAGTTCTGTTCTTAGATTTCTCTCAAAAAATGTATACGCGAAATAACGCACAAGACACGCGAAAACTTGTGATCACTACCGTCTTGTGTAAAATATGTTGCACCGTGACGATTATTGACGTTTATAACGACCGTATGATTTTTGACCGCGATCGGATCTTTCGCGGTATTCGCGGCCGTCATTTGTATTTCTGTTTTAGCGCAATTTTGCCGAAAGCGCGGTGATGCAGTGAAACGTAACGCGCGCACGATTGCATCATTACGGTCGTTAATCTCGATATAATTCGCTAATTTGCAAATAAATTGCAAGCTTCAGCGAGCACCGATCTCGCACAATTTTCCCGGTATTCTCGCGTAAAACCATGAGAGAGAGAGAGGAGCTCGACGAGTGCGTTTAAAACGAATTTAAAAGTCTGACGAATCCGAAAAGTATTAACGTCATCGAGAATACACACACGAGATCAACGTGTATGTAATAATGATATACATCTACGTACGCGCGCGCGTCTCGTTAATATCAGCTTTGTTCTCGCATTATAACAATGTCCATTGCCTCGTTACTAATCAGCGTAATTACCTGAAATATTCCCGGGGGAACATTTCGCATAAATTTCATTATGAAATTCTCTCGTTCTCTCTCACCGTCGTCGTGTGCGCGGCGCGCTTTTGTCCGTAACGCGTCGCGTTTGTTACGAGATCTCGTAATTTGATTTTCCGCGTCGAGACAAGTCCGACGCAAATATTTGTCCGTCGAGCCTTGCGCGTTCCGTGAATCGAATCGATCGGCATTGCGAGCCGCATTAAAACTCTTAGTTTTCCATTAGACGGTGCTCGCGATTAATTTCGTGATAATGACTTTTGCGCGCGCGCGCGCGCGCCGCGAGTCGCGGAAACGCCGCGCCCGTCTCGTAAAGCGGCTTCCATTATTTTTCTTTAATTACTTCTCCATTACTCTCGGCCTCTTCGCTTCGTGCTCAAAAGTGAGTCTCTGTTTTATCGAGGAGAGTCCGTGTACTCCGCGTTTTAATCACAAACGCGGAACGAATAATAGTGCGATCTAATTGCCGCGTATTCGCATGCGATATTGGTGAATCGAATAGAGAATAAAGCCGAGAAAAATTTGTCAGTCCCAGAAAACCGATTCACTCGTTAAACGGACAAATTTCGGGAAGATCCGAGATACGCAAATTGCGATTACGCGTTAAAATGTCGCTTACGCGAAGGTTGTTTTTTACCGTCACGTGTATCGTATCGGATGACCACCCCTTCAATTAAGATTAAATCTAATTGCGCGGATAAACCGCGGAGCCTTTCATTTGCGTGTGCACAATCCGCACCGAGGGCATTAAAAGCGCTCGGTCAAGATTCTTATCGGAGAGTCGCGCGCGCGTTTTTGTCGGCGCTTCCGGTAAATCTTCTACCTCCGAGCTTTAAGAGGTCACGATGGCCATTAAGAGAATCTGCCGTCGATTCTTCCCCTTCCACCACCTTCTCCTCCTTCTTAATTCAGGAAACGACATTACCGCGTCCCTCTGCCACCGACCGGCGCCCACTAATATCATCGCCGGACCATGAAATTCCCGGCTGGAAACGACTCGCAGTATTCCGCGAACGTTAAAGCCAGCCGTAATTGCATCGTCGTGAGCGAAATGCAAGCGAAATGGTCTCTCCAGAGAGAGAGAGAGAGGAAGGGAGAGAGCTCGGGCGATCGGGTCGCGCGCGTTATCTTCGCGCGCCGTTAGTTCGCCGAATGTTAATTAACCGTGAAAGCGGCTCGCGAAATTTCTAGCCTACTTGTTAACGTGCACGGGCGACTGTTCCTTGCGCAGCGAGAAATGATTCTGCGGAACAAAAGAGTCGTTTAATTGCGAACTTCTGTAAAAAAAAGTTCGCGGAACGGATCCGCGGAATATTTTAAAAGTCGCTTCGAACGTGGAAAAAAAGAGCGAATTTCTTAAAAACCGCAGAGGGAACGAAAGAATGGAAACGAAATTTTGTTGTTTCGCGAACAAATATTTGCGACATTACGTAATTATAGGTTTTCAAATTGAGAGAGAAGCCTATCCCCGTCCGCGTGTCTCTTCGTCCGAAACCTTTTACGGAGTTCCATCGTATTTTGGCGGACGGTTTCGGACCTCGCTTACTAAATTTAGTTCGTTGTCTGAAACCACCATCTTGGAATAATCCTCTTTCGACGTTTAAGCTATTTCGAAAGCCGTTTAAGCCCCGATATAGCTCCTTCATATTCCTCACCGTTGCGTCTCAAGGACCGGACTTTAAGCCCGATTCGCATGCGACTGCAAGTACTTAGCAGTATAACGTAATGATCCTGAGTGCAGTGATATGAGATTCTGCAGTGGAGACTCTACTATCTCGATACAATCTCTCTCTCTCTCCTTCCTCTCTCTCTCTCTCTCTCTAAACGAGAGATGTGTTTACGGAGGAGCAAAGTTTACGATACTCTTATATCGTTTCGGAGATAAGGCAACTTAGGTATCTCTTATCGCTGCGTATGAAATCATCTTCATAAATTACATGCCGACAAAATACGCCATATAAAAGTATATCTCGAAAATCATTCAGGAAAATTTTCTTTTATCGCGTCGCTGACATTAGTGCGTCGACTTTGATAATCTTATTTTTTTTTGCGTACTAACAAGTTGTTAATTCGACAGTTTTGTTTAATTTTGTTTTCAGTTTCAGTTCAATTTTTTTTATTTTTTATTTTCTGAAAAAACATTTCTGCATCTTTTAACTTGCACAGAATATCCATGTGCGATAATATCAAATATAATCCTTGCGTTACCACCGCGATCCATCGTTCGACAGGATTAACGAAGACAACACCGTTGTGTGCGCTATACCAGACTGTTTAAATATCGTCTACACGGTCGAAAGAAGGATTTCGACCTGTCCGCGCGTCACCCCGGCATTTTTGCACGAGACCGTGCTCTGCGGTTTACGGACCGGGTATATTGCGGGGCGCGGTGCAACAACCTCCCGGGGTTATTTCGGGGTGGGTCGTGTCATGGAACGCGCTCGTGCGAACCTCACTAGTGCGGCCGCGGGACATATGCGTGTGTCCCGGAAAATTAATTTGCCCGGTGCGCACGGGATGTACGCGAACGTATGCGCGGACCGCGTCCGTTCTAATCGTCGGACGCGAAATATCTGACTTTATGCGCGCGCGACACGCGGGGCGCGGAAATACAATGCGTTTATAACGCTCGCGAAATAAATTGGGATAGCGGGCGTTTATCGGATCGTGGATGAATATCAAAAAGACGTTCTGCAATAAATAAAATCCTCAAATTCCATCGACGTGTCGGACCGCATTAAAAAAAAATTCGGCAAAAATTGTCAAAATCAAAACACAGAATTGTAATTTAATTTAGTCATATGCGGGATATTTTTTTTTTTTTCGAAAAGTACAACACTACGGTAAATGCATTATCGCTCAAACCGCACTTGTGCAAAGATTGATATATTCCGAATATCGCGGGCACGTCCGTTATTACTGTTAATGGTCACCGGCGACTTCGCCAACAATTACCAGGCCATTTCGGTTGGATTAGGATGAACACTGATTTACACGGTTCGGTCGGACATCCGGAAAATACATAGGTGTTATGTGCTGCTTGCTGTAAAATCGCATTAACTGTGCACGTTCAAACCGCAAATCGCGAGAACAACACAGTGTGTCGCGTTACACACGCGATGCATACGCGTTTCCGCGAGTTGTGTCCTCTCTCTAGTTGTTATACATCATATCTTATTTAACTAGAAAATAACAGGCGCGTCCCATCGATATCATAAAATATATATTTTTTTAGATGTTTTTTTAAGTTATCTTATCTGCGAATAAAAAAATATAACTACTTAATCCCGTTGTGTCGCCGTTGCGGAGACATTTGTGTCTTCGCAACGGCGACACAAATAGCCGAAAATTAATTAACGTTACGGAAAAGCGACAATAAACATCTCGAGACAAAGCGACTCTTTTTTTTTAACACACATTTTATATAATAAAAGATTATTTTATTTTCCAATATAAATAAAAAAATTTCGCTTTTCGAAATCAAATTTTACATACATTTAATTTTCTGGTAAATTGTAACAAAGGCTGACTCGCTAATGGAACATTATCGACAGTTATACGTTCCGTTGTACATTGTGTTACATTTTATCGTGAAGCATTCAGCTCATCGCCTCTCATTTTGTGCTGTTATATTTTAAATCCGTTTCGTTCACTCACTCAATGCATTATTCATTGAACATCGCGTAATATTTTAGTCGGTATTTTACCGCGTGTTCGGCGCGACTCGAGCCGCTTAGTGTGTAATCTGTATCGCGGTTATCCCCATACGCATACAAGATTCTTTTCACCTCATAGAAATTTTTATTTTTTAGGTAGGGGAGGGAAAGAGGGAAGGGATCGCGCTGTAAATCCATCCATGATTATATTCGTCCATCAATAATCTAAAATCCATTAGTTCGTAGAGAGAGAGAGAGAGAGGCTACTACGCGCCACCGTTAACGAACTCGCGGATAATCAATTTTCGGGAGGCAATTATTAGCTTTACTCGAGCGAAGGGAGCTCTCTATACTACGCGGCGGGTGTGTCCGTCGTCCACGAAATCCTTTAATGCCACCACTTCCCGGACGGTTAATATCAATTTTCTCTCGTCTCTGTCTCTCTCTCTCTCTATCTATCTATCTCTCTCGTCCCTCTTGACCTGCGCCGCGCAATATCAATTTTCCCTGCCGCGCCAGGATTTTCGCCTCTTATTGCGTCAGCGATCATTCATTGGGTTCGACACTTTCTTAATCGCCTTGCCCTGGAAATTACACTCTATCTTCGTCTCTTCTTCTCTTCCCCACGAAATTTTTAATATCTTATCGTTATATTCCATTTGTTCGCTTTTGACGGATTACCGTATCCATTATTTTCGCTCTTAATTTCTCGCGCGCGGTTACAAATTGCGTTTCTCGATCTCTTGTCGGAATCGAAGCATTTAATCGCAGTGTCGTGACAGTCTCGACCTTGCGCGGATTACGGGTTGCTGCGATCGACAAAATGACATCAGGCGAGATAAATTTCCTTTCTTGACACTACGTCGAAAATTAATGAGTCAAACTTTATCTCTCTCAAGTTTGTTTAACTTCCAAGTGTGTTTAAGTTGGTAAGAATGACTTTATTTAAACAAAAACGCGTGCGTTTAAAATGAATTTTCTTACTCACTAGTTGACTCATGCTCGCTGCAATTTTATATTTGATTTCTTCGTATTTTCTTTCTTTTTTGACGACTTTCAATAGTCGGTGTTAGATTCACGAGAAGCTTTTTCCGAGCGTTCCGAATTGTTCGCGCGAACTTTTCTCATTGTTCTGGTTGTGGGCGAAAAAAACCCGCAACGGCGGATCAAACATTTCGAAAAATTCGTGTTGCGCGCGAAAGTTAAACACCAAGAGAGAGGGAGAGAGGGAGAGAGAGAAAGAGACTCTCCACACAAGCTTGTTGAATTCGAAAAAATTTTCTCGTCCGCTTTGATTGCGCGTCGCTCATCCGCGCGCCGTTTTCCACGGACGAATCATTAAAAGCTTTAACGAACCGTTTGCGCGTAATCAACGGATCCGATCGACGAAAGGGCTCTGTGCTTGCGCACCGCGCGCTCATTTTTCGCAATGCCGCAGCACGTTGAAAGGGACGGTTAATACACAGAGAAACGTTTTCTCCACCCCGGTGACGAAACCGGCTAATACAGAGAGATACGGCGATTTTGCTCCATTAATATGAATTTGTAATTTTAATCTTTATTGCGGTTCTCTTCTCCCGGTTGTGAATTAATAGGTGACTTTTCCCACGTTCGTTATATTTGTGTGTTTTAATAAATTTTAATTCTCTCGAATACGTTTCTCTCTCCCACGCGTTCCATCGAAAATGGATTCCACGCGTGACAATTCCGCGCGTCGGTCTGGAAAAATGTCCAGAACCATTTTTATTAATTCAACAATCGCAAAGCGAAGTCGAAACAATTTTTACACAGGGCACTTTAAATTCGAAATGACAGTTTTCGAGCAAAAAAAAAAAAAATGTTTTTTCCATTTACTTCCACGCCGCACTTTACTGTCGGAAAAATTTTGCGCGCGATTTTAGACGTGTCGCGTAAAATATAGATGTCAAGGGAGCGGAATATCGACGGAAGACCAGTTGCGTGGAAGTTCTCTCTGAACACGGAATCACCGCGGAACGAACGAAGAACGAGAGAGCAACAGTCGATATGCAAATCTGCGGGAGATTTCCATAAAACAATTATACCGAGTCTCCGTTGTTTACCGGTCACGGTGATGCCGTTTGTGCAAATCCCAATCCGATCGTACGTATAAACGCACGAAATTGCACGTCTCGACTGCTATTAAATGTTTTGCGCGAACATTATTACCTCTCGTGATTGTTAATTAATTCGAAACTTCCCTTTGCCTCCCTTCTCTTGACAGTTTCGTCGTGTAGATAAACTACGTGACGTGTTGCGCAAATTTGTTCGGATCGCGCGTTTACAATCGGTATCTTGATCCGCTTGAGAGAACTTCGTCCCAAGTGTCGATGAGAATTACACGCGCGATTAAAATCGAGCGTTTGCATCTCGGTCACGTAAACCGCACGAAAGACGACGAATTTAAGCGCCAAACATACGTTTTTAAGTAAACGAACCTTCGAGCTCCTCGATCGCGCGGAATTACACGGAATCCAACGGGATTTCCGACTTTAATTCGGGATCCAGGGCGTGTGTGTGTGTGTACATATACGTAATGTAGATTAATCCGCGAGATTAATCTACATTACGTCGGAGTCGTAACGATATTTACCGGCGTGATAAATTAAAAGGATTCGCGCGGCCGAGAGCCACACGCGACGGATATGTTTCGGAAACTCTTGTGGTCCTGGTAATAATCTATCCCAGGAGTAATACATTCGGTGTGCATTAATCACAATTTATCAGAAGCGGTGCATCTAATCTCGACGATAATTCGATCACATTCCTTTTCTCTCTCTCTCGCTTTTTCATCGCGTGCCGCGTTCCCTCGGGACACGCAACCCGGTTGGCGTTTCACGAGGAATGGATCGCACAATCGAATTAAATATTCATTACTCGTAAAAAATGAACTCGAGCCACCCGAGGGAGATTATCAACGGTGAGCGAGAAAGAGAAAGAAAAAGAAAGAGAGAGAGGGAGGAAGGGCGCTGCACTCTTGGGCGTCGGGCCAGTGTAATTAACGGCGCGCTATATCGGGGCCAGGTTTTCATTAACGAGCCGGCGTGTATATCCGCGTCGCGCACGTGGCGCGAATATCGTATACGCGGACGATATTACGGTGTCTACGAGCGGCCGTTATCGCGGCGACGCAGCGGACCCGAGAATGGGAGAGTTCGCCGTCGTTCGCGATAACTTTCCGCGTATGTCCCTTTAATCGTGTCGCTCGCGACCATTCATCACCGCGAGAGCTTCTCGTCGCCGCTATTTCACAATCCCGTGGCCCACACGCACGTATTGTGTGGCATCGCATGTGGATGAGAAATTCGCGCGCGTGTGCGCGTGTTACAGGGGAGAATCCCTCGTGCATCACCGCAAAGTCCGCGGTGGTGGCCGCACACTCGCCACCTGTACAGATCCACTCCACCCCCCGAGACAGAATGCACCTGTTCGCAATTCTAATCGCGCTCGATCGAGAGGGAGAAGAGCGGGGGATGGATTTTCCCCGCATTTTCCCGTGTGCGGGCGGTTCGCTTTAAGCGCGTTTCAGTGGATTTACACCCCGCGTATATAGCGACGAGCACGCGAGAGTTGATCGATAAAGGGTGGGCTTGAAGAGCCCGAAAGACACGGGTGGCGAGCACTTGCCTATTACGCGGCGTTAAGGGTTATTATCTCTTGTCACGCGACAAAGAAAGGGATGTTACTGGAGTATGTTGATTCGTCATTATAGCAGCGTTTCAAACGGTTAAATTGTTGCAAAGTCGTTTAACATTAGGACAAAGTTGTTTTTTTTTTTTAATATCCTTCATTTTTCCCGTGATTTTGGAAAATATGAATAAAAGATGTTTTTACGAAACGTGCGTGTAAACTGTAACAACGATGTTATATATAATATTGCAATTAAACAAACATTAAATATTAACGCGCGTTATTAGTGGTACACAAATTAATAATGCGCATTAATAAGAGATGCTCGCCCGTGTTAGCGGGAGAGAAATTTATGTTAACCATTTTACCGCGCGTCATAAACTTTCGACAGAGCACACATCTCTAAACGCACTTAATCATGTTTCGCCGATCTCTCTATTTGCAGCGGCACGAGAGAGAGAGAGAGAGCCCGTCATATCGCGAGTCAATAGGATATTTTGCCGGGCGCAAACGCATTGTCAAATAAAGCATCGCTCTTGCTATGATTGCTCCTCGTATAATACATGAAACAATATATTAAACTGATGTTAATTATTTTATTACAGAAGTGCGTAATACAGAGAGAATCAATTTGGCAGATTAAATTATTAAATTTTAATAATAATATGTAGAAACACTTACGCAAATTTACATTTATTTTACATTTCGACGTTAATGTCGAAAGTGCACTTGTCACGTGTTTTAATTTGTTTTGAATTAGTATGTCGACACACGTGTGATATTTTTCGCAACATTAATCAAACGAACGCAACTTTTAACGCGAGAATATTTTGAATCATTGTGTTTTACCGGCTTTTTCGCGCGACAAAACGACGGAGAGGAGGGGAATGATGCTGTTTGTCTCTTGCCGAACAATTTTACATAATCGGACGTGTGTATAGGCGTTTCGCGGTCAAAGAGAATCCGCACGATCAAAATAATTCCGAGCATCGCGGTTTGTAAATAACCACCGCCGCCCATTGTATCGCGTTCTCATATATATATATATATATATATATATACATATATTCACGCACATTCCCACGAATAACTTGTGTGGGAGTCGAACGTGGTTCGTGAATACAGTCAATCACGGCAATTTGCATCTCTCCTGTCTGCCGCGTGCTTCATCCCCCTTTTCCCGCCGACCCTCTCTCGTCTCTTCCTCTTGTCTCTGTGTGTTCTCATCTCCATTATCTCCATCGGTCTGTCAAACCTTGTGCCTTTGGCGCAAATCACGTCTGATTGAGATTTCAGACCGGAATCGTGAATAGAGGATTTGATTCACCTGCGCGTTGATCTCCGCAGACGAGCGCTCGCGCACGTTGCGGTGCCTACTATAGTAACGTATTAGATTCTCTCTCTCTGTACATACACCGCTGCATCTCACTACAAGACATCTCTCTTGATCAACGAGGAGGATAAATGAGATGTTCCACCTGCGAAAATTTCGGAATACATTTCCGGCGGGGTGAAAATGTTGCGCTTTCGAGTTGGAATGTTTCGAGCAACGATAAGCTTTCGAGTGCGCGCGAGAGTTTTCCCGAATACGAAACTTCTTTCCCCTCGACGTGCGGAAATGTTCGCGAAATACGTAGGTACGTACGTTACGGAAACGATATAATTTTTACTACGGCGGCATGTATTTTACCGGCATGATCCGTCCGGTCCAAAGTGTAACACGTAGTTACGATATTTCACGGTCGTTGAAATCTATTTCGAAACATCCGCGCTGTTTTTACAACACAACTCTTCCACCTTGGTGCTCTTGAATATCCCCCCGAGCGCGATCCGCAAAAGCAACATTCCTCACGGAACACACGTGAAGTTTCGAGGTGAAATTTATGCAGCGTAATAAATTCACGGAGTTCATTCTGACGATGTTTATCGCTTCCATTACTTTTGGCGCCAGCCGAAATGGCCGGGAGGTGTGTGTGTGTGTGTGTTGCGATGCATCGGGCACGATGATAGCACAGAAAAATATTGCCGTAATAAATTATTTACCGCGAACGATCGATCGACGCGCAATACGCCGATGAGATAGGTTGTCAGAATTTATTTCTGCGCGAACTTGTGCAAGTAAAATGTTTTTTATATTGACAAGTATTTGAATTATTTTTGTAAAATATAAAAATGTTCCGTTCTCGTTACTTAAATTTTACACACAATAACGCGTCGATTATTTTGCGTTAAACAATCTCTTGGAGAGATCAAAAACTTCTCTGCGCTTACGTCGATCGTCGAACATAAGGGGGAGCATTGTCGATTCTCGACGCGGTCGGAAGGCAAAAAAAAAGTCAGACCGGCACTTTCCGTTCTTCTTGCCAGAAGACGGTCCGGAGAGAAAAACGTTTCCCAGGTACTTAGGAGTTGGCTATAACGCCGCAGACACATTACACGTCCGGCGCACCGGTGCCTCCGATTGCCGCCGTTTTCGTTTTAATTCAAGTGCGCGGCTGAACATTAACGGAAATGGGTGGGAAACGCCTGGCAGATATGCAACCGACCGCTCGTCGCGAGCACGTGCGCCGGTCTGACGGTATAACTGCCAGGCGCGCAGCAAAGTTCGATGTACCCTTCATACACCCAGAAAAATATTGTCCGCACGTTGCGTAGCGTGAAAAAGGCAAAAAGTTTTTCACATCCGCAGGTTTACTGCGCCCGGAATACGATAAAAAACTCGATGCGATCGTTTTTTTTTTATGACGACTGTAGTTAAAAGAAAATAAAATAAATGAAATAAATGACGCAATTAAATACGTAAGAGGCTAAAAATAAAACTGAAGACACGTGTGTGTTTGTAAATTTCTCTGGATGATATAAAACGTTTTTGTTGCAGAAGTCGAGGAGCGTTCCGGCGGGAAGGCGCGCGGCGGTAAACTAGCGCGTCGCGCGCGCTCCTTCAAAGAGGACTTCCTGGAAAAGCTCTCCCACATGCGTTCACCCGGTAGCGGCAGCGGTGGCGGCGGCGGCGGCGGCGGCGGAGGCAGCGGCAGCGGGACCGGTACGAGGGCCGCATCACCCTCGTCGCCGCGAACGCCGCGCGACAAAAACGCAACCTCGGGCTGCAACGACACGGCCGCGCTCGACAAGAATCCTCTGCGCGATTTGCACATCCACGTGCGACAGGTGCAGCTGGCACTGCTCCACTTCCGTGATGTCGTGTCAAAGAAGAAGCTCGAGATGCTGCCCGGGAACGGCACGATCGTCCTCGATACCGTTACCACGATACACAACGCGTTGAAGTCCTACTTGCTCTACGAGAACAGGTGATTGAAACAATTAGCTTCCATTACCTTTTTTTTTATGTTACAGAAATGTTGTCGGAGAAAAACGTGTAAAAATAATGAGAAAAATAATGTGAAGAATCGACGTGTGTTTATCTCTACTTTCGATAATGAACAGCGTGACGTTGTGTGCGTTGCAGCTCGACGTTGGGATCCGCCACGAATCAGGTGTACCAGGCGTTGGCGCAATTGCTGAAACTCTGCGACGATGTATTGCTGCACGGCGATCAATCTTCCGCGCTGGACACCGAAAACGTAACGCACGTCATTGGGCTCGTCGAGGAAGCTGTGAAAAATCTAGTGGCCCTGGCGAACGAGAAGATCGCCAACAAACAGAAACCCGCGTCTGCTGCAAGTAGCAATAGGTTCGCGACGTTAACAAATTGACTCATAGAGACACAAGTACAAATTTTATACGCATATATAAAACAGATAATTAATTAATATTCATATAAATTGCGTTACAGAGAATTACGGTGTTACACACTGAATATTTAATTAACAATACTTGATATAAAGGATTTTGACAATTACGTAAAATGCACGTGTGAAAATGAAAACGCAGTGAATTGCGATAATCGCTTGTTTTTAACCGTTTATTGAATTGAATTTGTCATTTAGATCTGAACACACGAGTTATACACAAAGCAATATTGACTTAAAACAGCTCGCGCGCGAGAAATCTCTTCGTAATGCAACAAATTACAGAACTTCTGGGTACGGTTCGGAATTGACGCAAAGAAACTCTCTGCCGGATATACCCTTAACGCCGAGAGAACGGCAGATCTTGGAGCAAACAGCGGCGAGCAGCAGCCTGGTTCGCAGCTCGCACAGTTCCGAGTCGATTTTACGGGATTCTAGTCCACCCCCGAAACCCCCGCTGCCTGACAGGTAACGTTTCGCTTGCGCGTTGCGGTGATAAATCGCTTAGTCACTGGAAGTTGAACGTATAGACGTGCACACGATCTCTTCCAGAACGAATGTATGTTTGTCGGAGGAAAACAGCTCGTCCGGCACGCCACCCCCGTTGCCGCCGAAGAGAAGAACGAGGACTCAACAGCTCCTCGACGAATCGGAGGGTCTGCTGGCATCTAGTCTTGATAGAGTATCCCTGCGAAGTCGATCCCCAGAGGATTCGTCGTCTCTCCTGAGCGCGTCCGCCGGCAGTCTGGATTCGGCTCTGAATCATTCCCGTGACGAGGACGAGATTCGAGCTATAATGGGACCAAATGATGAATCTTTGAATGATAGTATGGACCTAAGTCTCATGGCTACTATTCAAGGTAATATTGTTTCCATAATGTTTAATTATATGGTACAAACATTTGGATTAATCGAATCAAACGTCACTTCTTATCATGTTATTTTAATTATTTCTATGCCTTCGCGAAAAAAATACAATATTTTCTCTGCTCTAGATTCTACCGCACAAATATAAATTTAATATTTTCTGTGCAAGTTTTAATATAATTTCTGTATTAAAAAAAAAAAGAAAAAAATAATATAAACACTCTCTCTGAAAATTGCGATCACGCGCAACGTGCATATCGAATAGAAATCTGTTAAGAGAATTGTTGCAAATACATTCCCATATGTGTCGGATGAGTGTTTCGACGCTTACTCAGCACGTTTGGTTTGGTATTCCGCTTGAGTCGGTCTTCACGTCAGTTCTACGAGTGGAACGTTCGTTCGAACTATATAAACGTGTTTCCATTCCCGATTAAGCGACGTACGTTATTATTAAACTAAACAAAGTTCGCGATTATATTATTACGGACCCAGGATCTTGACGCTTTACACGTTATCGTCAATAAATCAAGTGTAAAAACTGCGCAAACTTATATATATACGAAGGTATTTTAGAAGTTGTGCAGAATAACTCTTTGAGAAATTTATATATAGTAATGTGATATTTTTTTACATATATATACACGTATGTGGGTATAATCGACATGTTATTTTTATATAAAAAAAAAGAGCACTGTTATTAATACTTTAATGTTGTGCTTATTTATATAATATTCGCTTTGTATATTTTTAATTAGCAATTTTAAATATAGATTGTAAGTTTCTAATTCTTTTTAACATGTATATTTTGTATCATTGTAGGCATGCAAGTTAATGGTACTTCAAACTGTAATTGCTGGGACGTTTCTGAAACTAGTATACCGAGCACTATGTTGCTAGGCCAGCAAACATCCCAAGAAATGCTTAGTCCATTCACTGGTGTGTAATTTTGTTGAATCACAAGTAGATCGAAGATTGAGAAAATTAACTCGAGCGTTTATAGATGAATTTGTTTATCGATCGATTTGCTTGATTGTATTGTTTTTTGTTTATTGAATGAAACATTTCAAAACACACTTGCCAACTTGCGTTAGAAAAAGAAAGAAAAACTGGCCGAGCTAAAATTACGCAAGATTTCTTGAAATAGTTAGTGGAACAGGTTGCGTGGGTAGCGTCAACCTTCCGGCCGCGATGAATAAACAGTATCTTGCGGATCTTCACTGAGAAGAGACATCGCGAAATAATATTTCTTTCTTTTGCACTTCGAGAGATAGTTCCGATGTAAAATGTCACAAAAGTCTACCGTCAGTTGGAAAAACGTCAAAATGTTTTTTCGTAAGAAAAGCGCCTCGACGTTCTTTGCTATTTTTAATCAATCTTTCTCTCCCTTTACCTCAGTCGCTCCGAACACGTTTGTATGTGTCGCGTCTCGTTCCAGGTTTGGAAGGAAAAATGGAACGACTGTCCACTCAAACGCAGGAATCGGGTTTTGTTTCTATGCATTCTCAACGAAGTTCATCGCAAAGTTACACCACCGCCTCCAGCATGACGTCCAAGAGGTCGTCGCAGCAGAGCAGCATTAGTTACAATTCCCAATCGTTTAGCTCGCAGCAACAGTCGTTTTCGCAGACCAAATTATCCTCGGACAGTAATGGCTCTATTTTTACACAGAAGACGTTGACTAGTTCCAAAAGTACTATTAGCACGAATAACGCATCCGGAAATGGGGACCCAGCTGCATTAGAGAAACTGGTAAATTGGTGTTGTGTGTAATTTTTATTTTTCTTTTGTCAATTTTGTCTTATTTTTTATTCCAATTCTTCTATAATGCAACTTAAAATCATACGTACGTGCGTTTATAATATTCGCAGGAAATCGAATCGGTGTCTACGTCCGATACTAACGGAGCGCCTCCAGCATTGCCGGAAAAGCGGTCCAAGCGAAGAAAGGAACGACAGCCGTCGCAGTACGACAATGTGCCAGAAAACGAGCATTTGTCTACGTGCGCTTTGCACAACAGCAACGGCGACAGCGTAGACGCCAACAAACCACCTCCTCTGCCTCTGAAGAAGCGGCATAGTAAGTAGTCTCCAACAATTATGATAATAATGCGTCGACATTGTTAACTGACTGCCAGCAGAATAATGTCGCAACAAAGAGTTTTCGAAAAACTGGCACTTGATCGTGACGTTCTCTTTTTTAGATTGATATAATTTATAGTCTGTAAAAAAGTTCACTATATCGTCACCGTGCGCACATAGATATTAAATGAAATTACTTAGCGTAGTAGACATTCCAAGTTACTTTTTCGTAGTAGGTTAAAACTGACGCAATGTTTTGTATCCCCCAGTGTTCCAATCAGTGGCGTATTCTGGTAAGTGGGATGCTGCCCACACAATTCAACCATTGTCCCCCCCTCGGCAAACACTTTCACGCTAAGTTGATGTTATCTACGTTTTCTCATACATTTGTCTCAGATTTCGATTCCAGGCTTTTTGCGGCATGTTTATTGTCATTTCATTTTTGTTTTATCTATAGAATATATGTTTAGAATATGTGATTTTTGTTATTTATTCACGATGCTGTGAGCTTGAATTTTACATTAATAAATGTAGCTTAGTTGCGGCTTAGTTTTAATTCGCATCATATAAATACGTCGCGTAAATTTTGCATATGTTGATTATATTAAATTGCTATTTCTTTTTATATCGACAACCTTGCAGGGTTTTTATCACAAAGATCTATGTTAATACACACATTTATTGATTCACGTTTTTGCATTGAAAATAGTTTCATAGAATTCATTAACATAAATGTATAAAATGCGGTTCTCTTGCAAACTTACGTGAGCGTTGTAGGCTTTTTCTAATTAATTTGACCTCTTCCACTAATAGTCGATTAAGAGTTACGATCTTGTTGGATAAAGTTGAAGCCTTAGTTCCCATTCTCATGTCAAGACAGACAGACTGAAGCAAAAGAATCGTTAATGCGAAACCTTCTTAACTTACGTGACACTGTTAATGAAGTCTGCAATTACTAGAGCACTTGGTCCCATTGTTGCAATAGTTCAGTTGTGAAGTGACAGTATCCGCAGCAATACGTACGATGCTGTTCAAACGGTTTCATTCTTACTCCAGTGAGCTTTTTCATGTTTATACGCGGTTTTTCGAAAAATAACAATTACACAACGACATATTTTGCTTCTGCATCGACGTTTTTTTTTTCTACGATCCTACACACACACACACACACACACTATTGTGCTTTAATATTTCATTATCGCAGCACACATCACGCTTACGTTCATCGACTGTATTATACGACCATTGAGAATTTTTTATTCCGAATATTTTTTTATTTAAATAACACATTTTACATATTTGTTGATGCTATTTTTGCAACAACAAAAATTCCATATTTATCTGTGCGTTTGTATGTATTTCAGTCATGGCGTACATGGAGATGTTCGGAAACTGTTCCCACAGTAACGAGAACGATTTCATCTCCGGTCTCGGCACTCGTCATTCTATGGCAGCCTACAATTCGATGCAGACGGAATGGCAGCAGCACGAGATGTCTCTCACCACAACCCAATCGTGTTCCTTCATGACGCATACCGTGACCGCTCTACATGACAGCTCAAAGTACATTTCAGTGAAAAGATTGTCACTTGTTATTTTTTTTTTTAATCGCACACATTTAGCTAATACAATGTTGTTAAATTTATGAGACAAATGATTTTTCTAGCCTTTCTGGAACTACACCGTTGACTTTAGTGGACACAACAAATAATTCTAGTCTGCCCCCGGCGTTACCACCAAAGAGATCTCGTTCCATTAAAGCGCAATCCACTCCTCCGCCAATATCACCGAAACCCACGATCAGTATGCAGAATATTCATAATTCGGAACCCATCGTGACGTCGACGCCTCTGAAAGCGGAAGAGCCGGTATTCGCGTCCGAAAACAAAGACGTTACACCTTCCACGCCAGTGAAATTGGTAAACGTTAATGTAATAACTTTGCTATCGCGTCACGTATGTGAAACACGTCTAGCATTCAAATGCGTGTCAACGATATGTGATGATTTTATTTCAGAATAATAATGTTATCATGGATTCAGTACTACCATCGTCTAGACCTGCTAGCAACGCGCTCTCTTCCATATCAGTCGATGAGAACACTCTCGAACTGAGAGATATCGATCAAGACGATAGCATTTTAGATGAATTAGACATTAGCAAATATCTGGTTCTGAAAAAACCAGACGAAGAAGGTCCAGATATACGCGGTGGACATCCAGATGCATTATTAATTCACGCCACGAAAGCAAATAAACACGGTATATATCTTTTTCTTATTGCAATTATATGGTCTTAGAATAAACATTTTAATATGAGAAGAATTGCAATAATTTTAAATTAAAATTACAATAATTCTCGTATATGTTTGTTTCACATTACTTATTAAATTTATATATTTTTATGCTGCGTAGATGAAAAAGAAGGTAATCTAAGTCATCATCAGCTTGTATAAACTAATAAATGTCACATTGAAAAATTACTTTAAAATAACTAATCTCTCCGAATAATGTACTTTCTTTGCAGATTTCCTATATCAAGAAGCGTTTCTAACAACATATAGAACCTTCATGCAACCGTTAGAATTAATTCGTAAACTTCATAGACGTCATCAACGTTTTTCATGTTCTCCAGATGTCGTTAAGCAAAGAGCCGCGCGCGAAGCGTTCTCTTTATTAGTTAGGGTCGTTAGTGATTTAACGTAAGTTTTTTGGGTTTTGTTCGCACGCGCGTAAATAATAATATTCAAACTCGCTTTCTTACAACGTGCGACGAATTATTTTACAGAATATCTGATCTTGATGACATTCTGTTGCAAACTCTGATGGAGTTCGTGCAACAACTGGTGTGCAGCGGTGATCTCACAATGGCCAAAGCGTTGCGAGTTAAAATATTAGAGAAGCACACTATCAAACAATTACAGGCGACACAACCGATCCTCTCGTCTCTGAGTGTAACAACGAAACAAGCTTCCCTCTTAGATTTCAAAAGCGAACAGATCGCGGAACAAATGACGCTGCTCGACGCCGATTTGTTCATGAAAATCGAAATCCCGGAAGTGCTGATCTGGGCGCAGGAGCAGAACGAAGAGAGAAGCCCGAATCTCACGCGATTTACCGAACACTTTAACAAAATGTCGTACTGGGCGCGATCCAGAATCTTAGAACATCGATTAGAAAACGAGGCGAAGGATAGAGAGAAATACGTCGTGAAGTTCATCAAGATAATGAAGCATCTTAGAAAGATTAATAATTTCAACAGCTATCTCGCGTTACTGTCCGCGCTGGACAGTGCACCCATTAGGAGACTCGAGTGGCAGAAGCACATTACCGAGGGTCTCAAGGAGTATTGCGCTCTCATCGATAGTTCTAGCAGCTTCCGAGCTTATAGGCAAGCTCTAGCGGAAACACAACCGCCGTGTATTCCTTACATGTAAGAAATACTTTGTTTAAAAACAAAAAAACACTTGTTCAGCTATTTTGGAAACGCGCACGTGTCTTTTGTTTGTTTCAGTGGACTTGTTTTGCAAGATCTAACTTTCGTGCATATTGGAAATAGCGATTTGTTACCGGATGGCACTATAAATTTTTCCAAGAGATGGCAACAATTTAATATTGTTGAAAACATGAAGAGATTTAAGAAGGGGTAAGCCTCTGCTCGCGGTTTATTTTTAATTCTTAACATTCGAATTTTTGTGATTTGTTGATTTATTTCACATGTGTATTGCAGCACGTACTCTTTCAAGAAGCACGAGCGCATCATAACGTTTTTCAACAACTTTAGCGATTTCCTCTGTGAGGAGGCGATGTGGCAGATTTCCGAGAGCATCAAACCACGTGGTGGCAAGAAAGCGCAGCCGCAAAACTAGAACATACCTAACCCTTTCACTGCCTGCGTCGCGAAATCGAAAGGCTGATGAAACAGTGAATCAAGGAATTTATATTTTATGTAGGTATATATTGTTTTTTTTTGCGCGGAAAAAGAAAACAAAAGAAATTCTTTACAACGCTCTAAGAGCGGTGAAAGGGTTAGAGTGAGTCTATCCCGTTTCAACAGCCTCTGTGAGGTTGTGTCTTAACTACGTTATTAAATCTTCATGAAAACTTTTAACTTCACGCAGACGCATGAACCTCCGGTATCTCAAAGTAGTTGTAAAGCAGACCCGACGTATACGCGCGCTGTTTATCTCTTACCAAGTAATCTCATTTATATTATAAGCATCAATTACAGAGGTCGAAATGCACCAAAAACAAACTCGAATCTGTCGGAGAAAATCACTTTGAGAGACGCAGTAGATAAAACTACTTAATCTGTCCGTATGCATTTTTGGTAGTCGATTTTTGTTCACTGCGCGAATCGATTATATTCGTATTTGCTTTGTGAGAGGATAGGCAAATATCTTACTTACAATCGCGTGTATAACAATGTTTGTCGTATAATATTGATGAAGAAAACCCCGAACTTCTTCAGCTGTTTCTAGGTAAACACTCGACTCTTTGCACTCCGAGCGTATTGTGGTGCATAATTGCGAGTGTCCCCGTAGCGGAGCCGACGGAGTGCAGAGGAAATTTTAAATCGACTTATTTATTTGCCTTTGCTAGCAAATTGTATAAAGTAGTATGTGTGCGTATTTTCTTCTTTTTTTTTCTAATTTATTTAGATGTATATGTGAACGTCCATTTTTCTAGCTTTATGTAGGTAAGCGAATTTTCGAAACGTCAACAGAGTGCTGTTGATTACACAAGGACGAACACCAATTACACTGATTAATTGTAGGGCCATGCGTGGTCTCGCGTTCGGGGGGCCGTTCTGATACCGCGCGTATCGGGAATATCCCGTGGTACACGACTGAGCGCAACTGTTGCATATACTATTGTATATGATGATAGAAGAACACTTTCTTTTTTTTTGTTGGCAACTTGTAGATATATCCGAGCTTTCGGCTTCAAATCACACGATAGTAAATGTAAACAGAACTTAAATTCGCTCTATATATCACAAATTAGACAATTGTTTGTAATTAAAAGAAAATAATGCAATTTGATCTTTAAAGAAATCGAACACTAATGTTTTTTTTTTTTTGGTCATACATTCCATGGAATCAAAATATCAGTTTTATTGTCTCAAAACAAAAGACGATGAGAGAGATAGAATCTTTGTATTTTTGTCTTTCTTGTATTAAATGTGACACTTAAAACACATGTTGCCATATGTAACGATAGAGGAATATAATCTGCATGTCTCTCGTCTTAAAGAGTGAATCAAATGAGTGAATCTGCCTATCTGACCGTTTTTAGTTTGTTATTATTTCGAAAGAAATTACTTATAGACAGAAAATCGCCGATTTTCAATAAAAAAAAAAAAAAAAAAAAAAAAGAAAAACAGCAACACACACAAAAAGGGCCTAAACATTTAGTTAACAATTGACATCGTCGTCCTAGTACAAAACACGGGTAATAATGAAGATCCGGACAAATTAATTGCCAGGATAAATACGCGAAAAATCATAAAAAGTAGTGGTTACAAAGCTGCCATATACGTATATAAACGTTAGTATCAATAGTTTGAATTCTTCGAGAGTGGAACTTTTTGATCAACCGGGCTAGAGATAGAGAAGTCTGCGTAGACGTTTTGTCCCCTTGACGCATTGCACTTATTTAATAATTCGCGACACGGCTTGCGTTGTGGGAGAAAGGAACAAAATTCTTCATTAAAAAACTAATAATGTGATATAATCGATTAATGAGAAAATATGCAGTATAAAAATGAAATTGTACATAAATATTATTTTTTATTTATATACCATTTATTTGCGGCGTATATATAATATTGTTCGTAGAATCTTTTGGGAAGACAATTTAGCTACGCACATATGATACGTTAAAACTACGTAAGAAAGAGAGAGAGTGAGAGGATGAGCAATATATAGTACACGTATTTTAGTACTATATCTAAATATACCGTAAATACATTCGGTTTTCAAACCAGTGCGCGAATGTGATTGCGAGTGTGAATCTTTTACATTTTTTGATCCACTCTAGCTAATGTCGGTTTATTTTGTCTAGAAATAAGCAGAGATCTATTAGCGCTGTAAATAATTTAATTGTACACGTAATTTTTCATGAATTTATCCACACACGTGTATCCATCATTTTAGATCAGTAATTACAAAACAAAGTGTACAGTTGCATCGTATCGTAATAAGGTCTTGATAAGTTGCTCGTATCATTGTGATGTCTCGTTAGGTTTCGTACGCGTAGCACATATGTATATGCACATGCATGATTTTTTTGTTTATATTTTAGAGAATTATATTTACGTAGCGAAAAACGAGCACACGTAATCGACTTGTTTGTATCTCATCTATTTTCTTCTATTTTGTTTCTTTTTTTAATTTCTTATCACGTTTACTAATTTTTCTTTTCAGGCAGCTATTACACATATACGTTTACGGATAAGCTTTTAATGACATCTTTACCTTCCAATGTTGATATACTATTTAAATATATTTTGTACAATATTTTTGGAAATTCCGCTAATAGTCGAAACTGCCTTCCATTAAGATAATGTCGTACATATAACATATATACCTATGCGTCGAAGGTTGTATTATATATAATTTCTCTGTAATTGCGCGCGCAAAGATTTTCGTTGGACTGTCAGCGGGATTTCTACTTTATACTACGCGCGAACAAACGTATATAAGTAAAATAATTATAATTTTAAGCATCATATTATTCAAAAAAAAACAAAAAAAAACATAAAAAAAAAAACATACGAGTGAGATGAATCATTGAATGTGCAACGAAGAAATTAGACTCGATTTTACTCGATTAGATAGGAGCAATCAAGCTGCTTTGCAAGTAGGAAAAGTTGAGTTGCTAGAAGAAGACGAAAAAAAAAAAAAAAAAAAAACAAACAAATTGTCGCGCTATTGCTTTCTTCTTGCACTCAATATACTTGACTATACACAACTATAGAATTATAGTAACGTAACTGTATTTTTTTTCTATATATCGTTTGCTAAATGTATTGAGGCTTCAAAGGGACACAGTCTGTAAATGCAAGATGGACTCTAAAGCAATCGCGCTGTTAAATCTAAAAAAAAAAAAGTTATACGAAACGAACACACACATACACACACACATGTGTAATTTACCGCGTAATATACACCATCGTAATTCCAAGGCGAGGTTTATTTGTGCATTCTCTCGAAGTATCGTACAATATCTCTATATTACATTACATATATATATACATATATATATATGTGTATGTGTACGTTATTTAATCTAGTCTCTCTAACACTGGAACGCGCGAACTGCTGTCAATCGTCTCTGCATGTACGTTCTTCGGCAAAAAAAAAAAAAAAAAAAATAAGCTCTCGAATATCAAAATTTATTTCGTCCCCGTTGGGCTTCCGCTTTCGGTCGGGCGTGCGTTTTTTTCTCTCGAACGCGCGATCGAAATCCTCGAAGTGAAATTTGAAATCAAATAACTCTCGCCGAATAAACGGATTAACGTTCTTCTACGTGTACCGCTGTAAAAGAAGTGATAACGAAGACCGCGCGAATCGACGCGATGATGCGTTGGAAGAAGAAAATCTAGATGCCGAGCGAGATTCTCTCTCGCGGGGAAAAAAAAATTATTCCCGTCAATTCGAGCGGTCTTTTTATTTGTAGCAAATACCGATAAGTATCAAAACAAGTAATAATCACTCTTGATGTGTTACCAGTCCTTTGTCTCGAAAAATATATATATGTATGTAACTTTGCACTCACACATAGATCCCGGTAAGTAATTTAGGAAAGTATCACACACACACCAGACACACATACACACACATAAATGCGTATCAATGCTTCATTGAACTTGTGTTTCATCGAAAATATTTATTACCGCAACAACAACAACAAAGATGACATATCCGTAAAACACTACTTGTAGGGCAGTAAATTAGAAGAAAAAAAAACAAAAAAAAGGATAGAAAGCAAAGATGTGTATAAAAAATTATCAAATTACCGTATTTAAAACGTAGAATTTTTGTTTGTAGATTTTCACGGAATGACTGAGTTACTTATCGAGCAAAGTGATTTTTATTTGAGAGTCGAGTAATGATCAGGACAAAAAAAATATATATATATCATGTATAAATATATAAAACATTTTTTTTCATTTACACAGTATTTAGACAAAAATTTATCATCACGCTGTCAAGCATCGGCAGATCGATAATTTACGATTGTGTAAAATTGATTTTTGGATGATTTTTTGCGACTCGAAACAGAAGAGTGACTTTGTGAAGCATACAATTCTCAGTATAATAGACGATACACACGTGTTTAAATGTTTGTGTCTCATATTCCGGTGTCCATATAGAATTCTAGTCAATAATTAAACAATTTCAGTCTGGCGTATACAAGCAAAAAAAAAAAAAAAAGGAAAAAAAAGAAAGTATTACACGAGTAACCGAATAATCAAATATCTCTCGAACGCTCACATTTCGGACGTAAGCAATATCTCGCTGCACAATTGTTCAAAAAAAAAATTCCTTGAGGCTCTCATATCATTTATTAAAGTACAGCACTATTTTGCACAATTATCGCCGTACGACGATACGAAAGAGAGATGTAACTTTTGGAATTTATTAAAAACGTGTATATTATATATATGTATATTGCGCGACGAAAGTGTGAAAATTCCCCGATTTTCTTGAATTATTTTTCGATCTTCAGACAAACGCATCTCCTCTTACGCTCGTGATATACGCATGTCCAATTATATTTCTCGGAAAACCCACGAAAAAACTGTATTTTTACTGTTTAGACGTCGAAAGAAAACGCGGTGTTGCAATGAAAACTCAATATTTATGGAATATACATATATATATATGTGTCCGATTCGTCAGATATTTCGTCGTGAAATTATTGAGAACAGAAATCGCGGAAAATAACGGATGAGCAGACAATTGATTAAGCATATCATCATTTGTAAGTACGTGATATTACTAAGTGTTGTTATTCGACGTCCTCAATCCCGCATACGCTATACTACGACAGTTGCGACAGGTTTTAACACACCGATAAAGATTATATAATATATATATATTATAATATAAATATCGCTCTCGCGCATTTTATTGTACAATTTATTCTGTCATATTTTTCTATCTCTGTATTCTCATTGCGGTCGTATTACACGTGCGCCAAAATAATAACGTAAAAAACGCGTCAAACGATACAAAATGGATACAGTTTGATATGAGGACTATCTTTCCATGTCAGTGCGAATCAATGTTCAACCGTTCACACTTTCCGAATATATAACTACCCTTAATACGGATGTATTTTTCTCTTTCATTTGTATTATTGAGTACAACTGACGATTTGTATGCACAAAAAGTTTGGATCAAATGTTATCGCTTTTTTTGTAATGAATGTACGAGAAAAGAAGTGAAATAAAAAAATATGTTAGTCGATGGTACTTCCACTCTTCCATGTAACTCCGTTCATCAATCGAAAGGTTAAATATTCTCTGTGTAATATAATACAAGAAATGAGGCATGTGTTATAACAAAGAAAAAGGTATATTACACATATTACAATAACATTCATATATTACAGTCGGACACTGCTTTCTGTATGTTTCACATAAAATTTGTGTCTATATTTCAGACTATTCGCACTAGTCTTACACATGTTCAATCCGCAGCCTCAAATGTGTAATGTACACCTTTCCCTGGGAATTGCTGCCCCAACTGAAACACCATGTAACAAAGTAAACATCAAATTGAAATATTAATTATACGTTATATCTCAGTGAGAAATATAAATAACAGGACCATTCATTAAAATGCAAATAACTTACTCTCGGGTGAACTGTAGGATATGGCTCGAATAAATATACAATTCCAGCGTAGGCGGCTAGAAATAAGAGAAAACATAGCGATCCAAAGGCTGGATGGTATCTGTATGGATATCCGTAACTGTAACGATCCTCGCCCATTGTTTCAAACTCATAATGTAACTGAAAGAAGAAAGAACGTAAAACATGTGTGATAAATATGAAATCTCATTTCATAGAAAGAGAAGCATTTCTCGTAACGCTCACCGGCTCGTGATAATTTTTCCTCAGGGTTGGTAAGTCGTATGGATAATACGGATCTTTAGCCGCTGGTCCTACCATAGGTAGAGCTGGATAATCGCCGACATTTTTCTCCGGAGGATACGGTTTGTACTCCTTTGGATGCAAGTTATACTTTTCCGCGATCTTTTCGTGGTTCTTCTCCTCGTATTTCCTCGGTCTCCACAGGTAATTCCATGGCAATGCTGTGGTAGCAAAGTTGTGACAATTTCGATCGGTTTTGTATTCATCACGCGATTATTAACATTGCTACATTCTTCTAGTTTATTTTTCCACTTTCCCACGAACTTCTTTTACGCGCCTGTCTTTACTTTTTTGCTTATTTTTTCATACAAACCAATAAATTGATTTACATACTTATGTAATAACAATAATAACCTTCTTAACCTCTTCTTTCATTTAAATATCAATGACAAATTACAGCTTTATTCCTACTGAACATGTGATAAAGTCAGTCAAAGTACAAACACAGTATCTGTTACTCACGTTTGTCGTCGGAGTAACATCTCGTCGCGCTGTACAAGCACTCCGTGTTTTTCCTCAACAATTGACTTGACAATCCACCGAGTCTCGCAACAGCCATCGCGGCCATCTTGGTTGTCACTGCCGCGCATAGAGTTGCGCTGAAATTAGGGAGAAGGTTATGTTCGCTCGCGTTCGATTTGCCGCGAGCGCCGACTTCCGGCGAGCGAGCGCCAAGGAAAGCGCGCTTACTCCGGAAATTGAGGTGCAAAAATGGTCGACAGCTCGTATCTTTTCACATTGCTCCAGGTAGTTTAGCCTTTGACAGAAACAGTGAGTGATACGTTTATGTTTTTGATGAGAAGTGCAAGTGTAGAATGATAACCGCGGACAACGAGTCCAGCGTCATCGATACGATAACGTGATCCTGGAAAACGGTACGTAGAACGCAAGAAGTCGGACAGCGTCGCAACACCGCACAAACGGCATTCATCAGCGACAAGTCTGTTCGGCTTGGTTTTTTGTCGGCTTTGTTTTTGTGAGATGCACTTCGGTCTCGATTTACCGACGAGCGATTCCCGATACGCCCTTGAGTGTTTCGCGAGGCTAATAGCGCTCGAGAAGGAACAAAATAATCCAATTCGTCAATGCTACATCTATATATGTATTTGACGTGTGTTGGTTTCAGCTATTGTAAAGTGCAGTGTTCTCTCTGTACAGCGTCGAATCAAATGTTCGGTGTTTAACGTTTGCTTCTAATTTTTCAGGAGAAGTGATTTGCCGAGCAAAACTGGAATCTTTTATTGAGTATAAGAATATGGCAAGCCCCTCGCCACAGTCTTCGCCAATGCCACCTCCGCAAGCTCCTAGCCCCATGGGGCCTCCTCAACAGGCACCATCCCCATCTAATGCACAGGGCAGTCCAATGGGACCTCCACAACATCATCCCCATAGTCCCACACAGGGTTATCAAAGTGGCCCGCCGATGCCACCTGGAGCACCTCCTATGAGCCAGCCACCACAGCCTCCACCGCAACAACAAAACTATCCTCCTCATCCACAGCAGATGCCGCCCAATATGGGTCCACAGGTATGTTAAATTGATTGATAGAGATGATACATCTTTTATATGATTTTTAAAGTTGTACATTTGTTATTTATGACAATTATGTCTGTACACAGACTTAGATTCTAGATATTTATATGAAAAAGAAATGGTTTAGAACATTGGGTTTGTATCTTGAAAATAATAGAACTGAATAATTGAAATAAACATTTATGAATTCTATTCTATGAAAATATATACACATATGTAACAAGTAGGAATTATGTATTATGTACAGGAGTATACAAGATACAATATAAGATACAAGGTATCTCAATTCTACAACATACAGTGATTTTGATTGCAAATATAATACATACATTGTCTAGTTTACTAGTCTTGTCTCTTTACTAATTTACTAATCTCTAGTATTAATACTGAGTATTTAAGAATGTTTAAAGGGTGTTTAATCACACATGATATATATACACATAGCATTATGCAATGTGACGAGAAGTACATACATCAGTGCAATTAATGTAAATATTTATTGAGCATCTCGGAATCGGCTCTCTTGAAAAGATCCACGAGTTGTTGTGCAATTTGCTGATTACAGGCCGCTATAACTCTAGGCTCCATTATATCAAGTTCTCCTCCTGAGAAAAAATATATTTCTGCTATTTAATTTGATATATTTTTTTTATGAAGCAAAATTTAACAAGAAAAATTCACTTAATGTCACAATTATATATATATATATAAAACTATATATATATAAAACTGTTTATAGATGTACAAAAAAAAGAGTGATATTTACCAGCAGTGTCTATCACAGTTCCACCCGCTTCTTCAATTATTAACTTCCCGGCTGCAACGTCCCAAGCATCTATGCTTTCAATATGATACGCTTCTACAGCTCCCATTGCCACATAGCACAATGTGAGCGCAGCTGTTCCCAGAGATCTTATTCTAAAAACAAAAACAAAAAAAAAACACTCTGTCAGCAAAGCTGGCTAAGTAGCGAATTATTTGAAAAAAATCTTGTCTGAATCAAAATTAATCTTTTGAAAACACGTTACCCGTGAGTGCCTTGTATCAAAGCATGCATTCTGCTGTACACACTGGATAGATACTGAGGATTTTTTGCTATCCAAGGTTCCATGGCGACCAATGCTTGAGATACGTCTGAAAGAAAACCAAATTTTTACGTGTTGAGTATTTTATATGCACACGGTATTTTTTGATTTAAAAAATTTCTCAAGTGTTGGAATATCCATTCGAACATAGCAAACAGACAGATTTTTGCAATACACTTGTGACATTCAAGATAAATAGATTTTGTGAAGGATGCATCGGTTAAATGCATTGAAACCGCAATGCATAATATAATCTGCGATTGTGCTTAGATATTGAGTAACCTTCCACTGGACCATTAAGCGGCGTATTTCTTACATTTACTTTTAACAAGGACAGTGCAGAGTAATATATAGAATATATAGAAATCACATATTTACCAGGTGCATTATGTATCAAGCATAGTTTTATAATTATGATTATGTAAGAACTATTGCGTAATTGTCAGTATTTTTGCTGAGGTTGCTCTTAACTTTAAATGAGGTAAATGCACATCGCGACAACATCGAATATCAATTAATTGTATTTTCTCGTATTCCCACGTTGTAATTTACCTTTCACGTCTGACGTTTTTATGGGCTTGCCATTGAGAAAGGAACCGCAATGTCTTCTCGCGGAAAAAAACTGCCTCATGAGAGGATTGTATATTATGCCGATCTCTGCCTTCTTATTCACAAGTAAAGCCACGGAAATGCAAGTGTGCGGAAAGTGATGCACAAAGTTGGTCGTGCCGTCTATCGGGTCTATTATCCATGTGGGATCGTTAGTCAATTGCGGCAAACAACCTTCCTTCGCCGCTGTTTCTTCTCCAATAAATCTAAAACACATTCGAGTCTCATTGTAGCGACCGTTGACCGTCTCTCGGTCTGATGAACTTACTTGTGAAATGGAAATCGTACGGACAATTGTTTTATTAATTTGTCCTCTATCTTGCGATCGTATTCCGTTACAAGATCCCAATCAATTCCTTTGCTCTTGACGCTCTTCTTGATGTCGATGCTGTCTTCTATTATCTGCGAAGATAATTAAATTCGTCTCACAAAAGTTTGTACAAATTTTTTCACAAGATTTAAAAAACAATTTTCTAACACTTTCACGAAGATTTCTGCATTACAAAGAAAGAAAAAAACAAACAACTATTAAAAAAAAAAAAACATTTTTAATTCAAACGAATATAGATAATGTTTTGTATTTTATTTTATTTTATTTATTTTAATTGTTTTTTGATATTTTTGAAGTATTCGATCACGAGTCACTATACGTGATGCAACGGTATTTCCAGAAAGTCACATTCCAAGAGAGAACACGTCGAGAAGTATTCAATATATTCGCGTATCTGCTAAAAACAATTTCTATTTGCACAAATTTGCATTTGCGCGTTTACCGCGAGCAAATATTCACTCGATCGAATCGAGTTAAATGTCTTTGCACCTCGTGACTTGGCACCTATCTCTAATTATCTCGCTATCTTGCACTTTTGCAATACATGAATTTCCGTGATATTATGCTCGTCGCGTTTTTTTTTTTTTTTTTTCGCACAGTTAACAAACGCACCTTTCCCGCACACAGGACCAGCTCCTCGACGACTCTGTAGCACTCGTCCAGGTCCTTTACTTTGCTCATCTTTTTTGTCGATCGTTTCGGAAAAACGGAGATATTTCAAACTCGCACTGTTGTGTGTTCGAGCGGAGCAACGGATTCGGTTGTCAACTTGCCAGGTCGGATGCGCGAGTGAACGTCGAACGCAGGTCGAACCGAAACTTATCTGCGGCCGATGATCGCGAAAGTGTTTTTATTCAGTCGGCGAGTGACGTCAGAACTCTCAGGTTGGGAAGGTACGCTGTCGCAAGTTGATTGCGTGCGAGAACGAATCCGGGGGGATAACGATGTGATATCCTTCGCCGTTTCCACGTAATTTTCGTGAATAAATTCCGTTTTTTTTTGCCTTTTCAGTCTTTCGCGCTATCGGTTTCTATAATTAGATGACACATCGCGAATAGAACGTGGAATTTCCCTGGGAAAGCTCGACAGAGAGACGCGCGAGTCCTTTTTGTCGCGGAGGACTCCGCGCGGTTAATCGTCGGCCGCGAAACGGACGAGATTCATATACGCGAAATCGTCCGCGCGGGATTATCTCATTCATGTTCACCTAATTGCAAAAACGTAATGATATTCCAAGCTCGCATCGCGCGATTGCGTAATTGCTTATTAATTTTTTAATCAAGTCGGGCGGATTATAGGTTCGAGCGGGGTTTAATGGGTGTATGAAATGTGTTTGCATTAAAAAAAACAGAATTACGGAAATCAATCATTTTATTGTTTTGCAGTATACATGTCTCTCTCGATGAGAGATTACTTTTGTTTGCGCATTAACGATCTCACGAGTTTTTTTTTTTTTTTTTTTTTATACGCAACTTGACCGCGTAAACTTGACTTTGAGCTGTGCGTGCGTATTTTCTATTCAACCGACCGCTTTCTGGAAAGCAATCTCTTTCCTCGTGACTCATTCTCGTGCACTTCGAGGTCTACAAGTTTTTTTAACGTGTTTCGACCGCTGAAGTACATATTTAAGAGATTCTCGACGTCAATTAATTATTTCGCTCTCATCTCCACTTTCTGATCGGCTTCGCGAATAATCCGAACGACGTCCTGGGCGATCTTGTTGTTGCACGCGGCCACCGCTCGTGGCTTCATGATGTCGATCGGTTCGCCTGAAAAAAAAACCGAGGAAGTAGATATTTCGCAGTCGTTGGAGTGTAACATAACGTAGTCCTTTTTTGTGCAAAATAATCATAGATGACAAGAGTCATGTTTCATAAAAGTCTTTACGACTTCTGTTTCTGTAATTGTTCTAGTCGGCAATGTTCAGTATTCATTTTGCATAATTCAGTCGAGCGTAAAAACCAGAGCTGAAGAACAAAAAAAAAGACACACCTGTTACACGATCAACGACGACACCTCCCGCTTCGGAGATGATCAGAGACGCCGCGGCTATGTCCCACGTCGAAATGCCAGGACCTTCGATGTGATAAGCTTCGACGATGCCCAGCGCGACGTAGCACAGTGTGAGAGCCGCCACGCCGAGAGTGCGGATGCTACGAAGCGAAATAAATGGCACGAGAGAGAAAGGATAAGCGATGCGAAGTGACATCGCCGAGGTCGCTTATATAACATTTATGTATCGAAGCTTATTTACCCCTGAGCCGCTCTGACGACAGCCTGGATTCTCTCCACCATCTTCTCCCGTAGATCGTCTATTTTAATAAAACCCGATTCCATGCAAACCAGCGCCTTAGACAATTCTGCAAAGTCGATATTAATTTGACAGACGAAGATCGCCGAGTTATTATTAATGTCCGTGCGTGCGCGCGCGCGCGTTTCTTCTTCCGGCCTTGTAACACATTTTGGGAGACAACGGTGTGATTTCTCTGAATCACATGCGTTTCGACACGGTCGTTTAAAAACGCATTTGATTCAAATAACAAGTGTCGTTCCGTAGTTCGAGGTCGAGTTCTGTTCTTTATAAAATAATAATTTTACTCGCTTGTGCGACGTGTAATAAAAAAAATGTTGATCGCGTCGCGTTCATCCCGAACTTGCTCGTCATCCGCGTGTCATCTTATCAAATCGGATAGTTCGAAAAATGAAATCGGATGTACCTTGGATCTTGGACACGTGGATCGGCTCGCCGTTCAGAAACGCGCCGCGTCCTTTTCGCGCCGTGAACAGCTGTTCGAGAACGGGGTTGTACACGATTCCGAGAACCATCTGCTTTTTCACGGCCAGGCCGATGACCACGCAAGTGTGCGGAAATCCGTGAACGAAGTTTGTGGTGCCGTCGATCGGGTCTATGATCCACGTCGGGGTGTCGGTTAATTCCGGCAGCTCCTTGGTCGATTCCTCCGCGATGAATCTGACGAGATAAGCGAGAGAGAGAGAGAGAATCGCCATTTAATTCCGCCATTCGTATTCCGCATTTGTGTCGGATATTCGTTACTTATTCATCACCTGTGATCGGGAAACGCTCGTTTAAGCTTGCCGATGATGACGTCTTCGATCTTGCGATCGTATTCGGTAACGAGATCCCAATCTCCCAGTTTCTCGTCGACAGTTTTGCGACCGTTGATGGAACTTCGAAGAATCTAAAATAGATTCGTTATACATTGGGCGATCGACAATTGCGTATGAAAAGAATAATATAGAATGTGCCAACGCGCACAGCGATTATGACGTTGTGTTGTTGTTGTTGAGTTCATGAGATAGACGCGTTTGTATATAATCGCTCATCTTTATGATCGCCTGATTCGCGGTATTTTACAACTTCTACATCGAACTTTAATGTTCCTGCGATGCGCATTTGCGGAAAATGCTAACATTCGCGATAAAATCACTTATCATTGTCTTATCATAAAATTAAGATCTTCGAGACTGTGCTAATAGTTTTTCGCGAACAAAACGCTATTTAACGTTTTCTTATCTTTGTCAGATACTAAATTATTTCGGTCTTGAGAAGAACTCGTCAAGTCTCACGTATATGATATGTTAGATATATAATGTGTCAACATTTCGGTTTGAAAACAATCGGCTGCTGCTGTAGCTCCCGAGCCGAGTGATAAGCTTTTGGTCGATAGGCGTTGTCTGGCAAAAACTGTCTATTTTCGAGAATAGCTAGTCGTTTTGTTTTCCTGTTCGCATCATCTTCTTCGAGCAAACAAGTAACGAAGTCACGTTTGTCACCGACTGACAAATAATCGTAAAAATAATAATGTATCGACACGTTCCGATCACACACAATCGCGGATGCTCGCTTACCTGAGCAGCTTCCAGAGCCAGTTTCGTGGCAGTTTCGTAGTACACGTCTTCTATGTATCGCGCCATTTTCAATGCGCAAGCCTGATGACGAAGAACAACTCTGCGACTATATCCGACCTCGTCAGGAAAAGGTGCGAGCGAACACTGGTGTTGCCTGCTCCTGCGGCTCGCGCTTTTCACTCGAATCGTGGTTGCGTGTGCCGAGGAGGACGACAATCGATCGAGTGACGCGCGTTCGATATATAAAACGCGCGGAAATTTCTCTCTCGTTTCCTCAAAATTTTTCAAAAATTTAATTGCCGAATGTCGCGAATTATCTTTGGTTGTTCATCGAGATAACATTGTTGACGTACGTGACAGACCGACCTCGGCGAAGTAAACGCGAGTTGTTTGCCTACAATATCCTTCATTATATCACGATGTGCTAGATTCGCTGATTAATATTCCGTGTTGAAATATTATTACCGATGTATTGTGTGCAACTATCTTGTTCGCCTTACGAGATGACGAGATAATAGCAACGCTGAGATAGACCTTGATTTTTACCTGTCCGAGACGTGCGCTTAATTGTGCGGTATCCTGCCCCGTTCGCCGCGATGCGTTTCGACGACGCGATTATTTTAACAAAGAGGAGACCGATCGGTTTATTTCTCACAGTGCGTTTAGCGCGTTCGAAAAGAATTGCAATTTCATCGCTAAATATCTGTTTACACCGCGCGAACAGTTAAGGTAGTTCTAGTTATTACACGCGATTGAGTTCCCTCGGGCGATGTATGGTGAATCGATAACAAATAACATGTTAGATATGCAAATCTCGCACATATTTGCGAAGAAAACCCCTCGGGTTGTAAACGTTACTTAACATTAGCTTCTTACTTGATTTACGCGGATTTGTTAAAAGAATATTTGATTCGAAAATTACATTAAAAAGAAAATAATTGTATGTTGCTTCTTTACATTAAAAAGAAGATAAAGAGGCGACAGTGCATCTCGAAGGTTTAGATAAGTGCGTCAAAAAAATCTGACTTGATTTTCAACTGGAATAATATCCAGCGTTTTCTCTCTCGTGTCTTGCAATTACGTATTGCGATTTGTTGATACTTTGAAATTATTGTGATTTATTGCCTTATAATTTTGATCATTATCAGCGGCATCTTCCGGTTCTTGATTACCAGTAACGAACACTTTTTTGCTTTGTTTTTTTTCTTCTATTGAAAATTTTTTTGTAACGTCTTATGCGCGCTTATTACACAAGTATTTATAATGTTCGATCATTACAAAGTCCTTTAATTATAAGTCGATTGTACAACCGAATCGATTCTTCCCATCCCGTCCGATTTCATCTGTCTTTATTAATACATTTGTGCAAAAATATCGTTACTAAGAATTAATATTAATTAGGTCGAATACATATGCATTGAAATAAAGATGATCAGCCGTGCTAAAGTAATTTACAACATGGGACAAAATGAGCGACGATGAATATTTATTGTATTATGCATAATGTAATCAAACTGTCGTCGGAATATTTTATATGTATCCTTTATCTTATCTCATAACAGTGACATTTTGCAGATACAAATAGCAAACAGCGTCTAATTGTCGTGCATATCTCGTTTATATCTCGCTGGCATAATGTTATTATCTGCTCTCGTAATTAAAAAGACGCACTAATATTAAAATGGATCGTTTAATTTACAATTTACATAATGACTTGTTAAGTAGTCACATAGTTCAGTTTGGAAATTTGTGTGATAATTATTGAAATCGTCATCATCGTATTCATATATATATATGAATTTTTTCATTTTTATTTTTACGTTATCAATAAGCGATCTCGTACAAGTCGCACGTAATCGCATAACATTATCGGTTATCCACATTTATTGGTTATCCACGTATTTATGTGTACGCACTTCCTGAGTAACACACACATACACACATAATGTTATTTATAAGAACGCGTCAAAACACGTTGCAAGAAATTAAAATCATTATCATTTTCATTTCAATCCGACATCAATATAAATAGAAATCGTGCACTCTTTTTCTGTTTTATCTAGTCAAGGACTTTTTCATAAAATCAAGTTGCTGCTAAAGATTATCACATATTTGAGATGATTTTTATAGTATATAAATGTAAAATTATTTTTTAACTTGTACAACACACGTTGTATACAACAACTTATTTATTATTTTAACTCTTTTAAGGACAATTTTATTTTATTTTATTTGCATGATAACAATGACGATAAGTGGAGAAGAAAAGAGACTGGGAAAACGTATTCATTCATTTCACAACTTTATGTAACGCTATGCGGTTAACGCGATTAAATTTCAATTTGCAACATCTGTGTGTCTTTCTACGTCAATGGAAATCATCGACGTAAACCTCTTTAGACTGGTTTTTCAATTTCCTCGTGTTGCGTGATGGGCTGAGACACGTTCCCGACTTTGATACGCCTTCTGCTTCACATTCAGCTTTTGTATCATTTATTGGTGAATCATTTTTTGCGTCAGGTTCGCTTAAGTCGGTTTCTTTGCGTCTTTAAGTCGGTATCGACGAGTAATTTATGGACTTCTCGCGCCAGAGTTTCGCACGACGCCGCGATGGGATTCGGCTTCATGATATTAAAAGCACCACCTGAGAACGATTATAGCAATTAATTTTTTATATGTCTCTCTGCGCATAGGAAGAGAGTCTGTCTTCTTCTTATCAATCTAAAATGATCTTACAAGGAATCGTAGCCTCGATCGTTGAATTTAAAAAGAGTTTTAGTTACATGTAGATTTTTGTAACTCCAATTATATTTCATGACATTTATGTTTTGAGCAAATTTAGGTAAAGCAAATTTAGATGTTTAAATTATTCTTATTTTCAATTATTATGTACCTTTCACGTCGATGACATTTCCGCCCGCTTCGCGTAGGATTACAGTTCCCGCCATAGTGTCCCAGGGTTGAATGTCGTACAAGTAGAAACAATCTACAGCACCTCGCGCCACGTACGCCATGCACAGAGCGGCTGATCCGAGAGATCTGGTTCTGAATCCGATTAGAAATCATTAAAAAAAAAAAAAGAAAAAGAACAAAATTTCAAGATACTTCGTGTATGTAATTGTATTTTATTTACGCTTGTGCGTTTGTTATCAGAGCCTCAAATCTGCCCATAACGATGTCTCTGGAATTTCTGGCATATTTTATGCACAACGGTTCGACCGTTATTAACGCTTCCTTCAGCTCTGCAAGCAAAAAAACAGAACAAAAACTGTTTAACGCGCGATGAGAGTCACGTCTCTTGTAGTATTTATCATACACGGTTCTTCCCCTGGCAGGAATCTACCAACGCGTGATCATCGATGTAATCCGGAGGCCGATTGTGTTACACAGCGACCATTTAAACGACGAGCGAAGCGTGCGATTAACAATAGCGAGAACATCAAGCGGATAAAGCCCTCATTACACGGAACGAAATTCGTACGCGAACTACGTGGAAGCCCACAATTTTCCTCGTAATTGTCGTGGAAGATGCTCGGCTATTTTCAGAAACGCGCGCTAAAATTACACACATCTCGCGGGAAATAACGTTGTTAATAATCACCGGTAACGTTGGAAGTGCGAATCGGTTTCCCGTTCAGAAACGCGCCTTCGCCTTTTATCGCGCTGTACAGCTCCGAGTGCAAGGGATTGTAGACGATGCCCAGAACAGGTTCCTTGCGCACCGTCAAACCGACGGATATGCAACTCATGGGGAACGCGTGCACGAAATTCGTTGTTCCGTCAATTGGATCGATGAACCACGTCGGCGCGTCCGTCAGTTCCGGCATCTGGCCGTACTTGGTCGTTTCTTCCGCGATAATCCTGTGCGTGCAACAACACGATTTAATTTTTACATGAGAGATGTTTTATCGATAAGTTCCGCGAACAACTCACTTGTGATCGGGAAACTCCTTCGACAGGCTATCGATAAACACATTCTCAATTCTGCAGTCGACATCGGTCACGTGTTCGGCGTAGCCTCTTAAATTGATTTCCTCAACTTTGTTATCTTCGAGTAGATTACATTCGAGTATCTGCGATGGTCAAATGAACTTTGATCATTTTTACGTAAAACATTGAGTACACGTTTGGAAAAAACAAAAAAACAAAAACGTGCAAGTTCTTTGCAAATTGGCGATGAAGTACGTTTTTATTACGCGTGTTACACAAGAATCGTTAGTCGGACGTTAAAGATTAGTCTTATTTCCGCGTGAAAAATGCTTGATTTATTTATGCAACAGTATTATCGTTCGGTTTTTATCTATCGGAATTTATACGCAATCGCTTTACAATGAGAATAAAGTTGGTTTTTCATTCGCAAAGTGCGACTCACCTTCCCAGCTTGCAGCGTGAGATTTTTCGCGAACTCGAAGTATCTCGCGATGTCCGTGTCGCTTGACATGTTTGTTGTCGAGGGCTTTGTTAATACGACTGAACGGGAGGGCGAATCGTTTAAGTAAGTTGTCTTGTCTTATCAGTAATCAGTGATTGCGCAAGAAATAAAATTACACACTCTCAACACTCGAAGGAAAAGTAAATTTGCCAAAACTATTACTTCGCAATCACGCGAGAGATAAAAAAAAAAAAAAAAAATGCTTTTTTAGTGACAGTTGCTTTACGAGTAGGTACACCGCAGTGAACTTGGTTCAGCTCTAAATTCCTATTCCTATACTAGAAAAAGCGTGTGCAAACAATCAGAATCGATTCTCTCGATCTTGATTGTTGCCTCTTTTCCGCGATGCTGATTGGTTGTTACGG
>QVOA01012109.1:0-132096 GCA_014825685.1 Pseudomyrmex cubaensis | reverse complement strand
AATTATCTCAATTATCTCAATTATCTGGATTATCTGAATTATCTGGATTATCTGGATTATCTGAATTATCTGGATTATCTGGATTATCTCAATTATCTGGATTATCTGAATTATCTTGATTATCTGGATTATCTGGATTATCTGGATTATCTGGATTATCTTAATTATCTGGATTATCTGGATTATCTGAATTATCTGGATTATCTGAATTATCTTGCTTATCTGGATCATCTTAATTATCTGGATTATCTGAATTATCTGGATTATCTGGATTATTTTAATTATCTGGATTATCTGAATTATCTTAATTATCTGGATTATCTGAATTATCTGGATTATCTGAATTATCTGGATTATCTGGATTATCTGAATTATCTGAATTATCTTGATTATCTGGATTATCTGAATTATCTTAATTATCTGGATTATCTTAATTATCTGGATTATCTGAATTATCTTAATTATCTGAATTATCTGGATTATCTGGATTATCTTAATTATCTGGATTATCTGAATTATCTGGATTATCTGGATTATCTTAATTACCTGGATTATCTGGATTATCTCAATTATCTGGATTATCTGGATTATCTGAATTATCTGGATTATCTGGATTATCTTAATTATCTGGATTATCTGGATTATTTCAATTATCTGGATTATCTAAATTATCTGAATTATCTGGATTATCTGAATTATCTTGATTATCTGGATTATCTGAATTATCTGGATTATCTGGATTATCTTAATTACCTGGATTATCTGGATTATCTGGATTATCTGAATTATCTGGATTATCTGAATTATCTGGATTATCTGGATTATCTTAATTATCGGAATTATCTGGATTATCTGAATTATCTCAATTATCTGGATTATCTGAATTATCTGGATTATCTGAATTATCTGGATTATCTGGATTATCTGAATTATTTGGATTATCTGAATTATCTGAATTATGTGGATTATTTGGATTATCTGAATTATTTTAATTATTTTATTTATTTTAATTATCTGAATTATCTGAATTATCTCGTTTATTTGGTTTATCTGGATTATCTGGTTTATTTGAATTATCTGAATTATCTTGATTATCTGAATTATCTCGTTTATCTGGATTATTTTGTTTATCTGTTTTATCTGGTTTATCTGAATTTTCTGATTTATTTGAATTATTTGGTTTATTTGGATTCTGGTTTATTTGGATTATCTGGATTATTTCGTTTATCTGGATTGTCTCGTTTATCTGGATTATCTTGTTTATTTGTTTTATCTGGATTATTCCGTTTATCTGGTTTATCTGAGTTATCTCGTTTATGTGGATTATTTCGTTTATCTGTTTTATCTTATTTATTTGGTTTATTTCGTTTATCTGGATTATCTCGTTTATCTGGATTATTTTGTTTATTTGGTTTATTTGAATTATCTGCTTTATCTGGATTATTTGATTTGTCTGGATTATTTGGTTTATTTGGATTATCTGGTTTATTTGGATTATCTGGAATATCTCGTTTATCTGGATTATTTCGTTTATCTGGTTTATCTGAAGTATCTGGTTTATCTGGATTATCTGATTTGTCTGGATTATTTGGTTTATTCGGATTATCTGGTCTATTTGTATTATCTGGATTATCTGGTTTATCTGATTTATCTGATTGATTTATCTGATTTATCTGATTGATTGATCTTTATTTAGCTTTCTTTGCTATTTTAAAAATACAATTTAAATACAATGTAACAAACATTTTCTGTAACATATGTTTTTGACATTTTTTTAAATGGTTCGAGTTTTTTGCTACTTTTTATTTCCGCCGGTAAGGCGTTATACATTTTTATCCCTTCACGGAACGTACTTTTTTGTGCGCTACTTGTTTTTCTGAATTGTAGTTTAAAATTTTCGACCTGTTTTGTTTCTCTTTCACTTTCTATTATTTGTATCCTATCTCTTAATGGTAACATATTTCTTCCATGTCCACGCGTGGACATAGCGTACGTATCGACAAGTCGCTCGTGGACATCGGTACGTAGTTGCCAATGTGCCACTATGGACATTGCGCTGGTTTACGGGCCGGCAAAACGATTACACATTTTCTTATGGGCCTGGCCGCTCTCAGGCTTCTCTCTGATAATGGTGAGTTATGATTATTTAATTAGAATATTATATTCACTCTTTTATATAAATTGTAAACACCGGAAGAAATAATTTCGTAAAGTCAACTGCTCTTCCGTGTAGAACAGGTGCTATATATAATCATAATCTATAAGCACTGCAAAGGACAATTAAAAATAAACGCATTACGTACTGTCAACGGTTTATTTTGTATTTTTTTCGCTTAAGTTATTGGAATATTAAATAAAACAATTGTTTCTGTGTTTTGTTTTTTTTTTTTTTTGTTTTTTTTTGTTTTTACATAAAACTCTGCGCGAGTAACTTATTCATAGACTTTGCAGGTAACGAGTACTAAAGATAATTATTATATAAAAGCTCTATTTGTTTCTCGTGTACGTGTTTTTTTTTCCGTTCGCAAGTAGATCGTCATGTTAGAAGCAATAATCATTATCAAGATCAGTTCGATATGATATGTCATCGCCGTAACAGATATTACACAGGTGTTTTAATTCAAAATCGCATTTTCGGTTTTGCCTTGTCTAACTTTAATTTTTTTTTTTTTTTTTTTTTTTGAGCGCGAATGCATCAATAAATAGAATTCGTGAACATTATTATTATTATTATTATTTTTTTTTTTTTTTTTTTTTGCATTTTAGCCGCAAGTCCGAACAATCTTTTGGCGCTTTGCGCCAAATTTCGCGACGTTTGCTCTCTTTTGACGTTAATCAGTACAAGTGTATTTGTAATATATGTGATAATATTAGTTTAGATTAAATCACCAGTTATAGTTAGTGATGAATATTTTGCGGTATCGATATCGAATCCAACATTATGTAAAAACTAATTCACAATTTGAAGGCGGAAAATTGTGTGTTAAACTTCTTTACAGAATCTACGAGAAAAAAAAGAAAAAGAAAAATTAGGCCGACAGAAAACAGTGAAATTACGAGAGAGGATGTTTCTTGTTTCTTGTTGTCTTTTACAAAATTATAGCGTCAATTGTCGATATATTAGAATTTTTTTCTTATCATGTTTATAAAAATATCTATTTGAAACTACACCGACGTATCCAGTCAGCAAATAAATCAATTAAAAATATTTGATACAATCGAGATTGCATACAGAATATCCCGTTATTATTATGTCAGCTTTAATTCCTCGAGAAGAGTAACGCGTTAATGACCGGATATTTTGTATATCAATTTATACTGTGACACAGAGCGGTGGTCGTGTCGGCTGTCGAAAATATATGTGTGAAAAAAGATTTACAGGGGTTATAAAAATAATGCCTACTCCAGATATATATACATATAAATATGTACATATATATATCTGCTTATACGATCTTTTTGTGCCCTATGCGTTAAACAGTTAGCAAAACACGTGTGTTACTACTAAGCAACAATGTATGTAGCGAGTAGTGTTAATACTGTCACATTACAATATTTTAGACAATTTATTACACATGTGTATCGTATCATCTCAGTCCAACATATAATTCTCCTTGTTTTTCATTTTTATTCGATCGTTTCTCCCGTTCGCACAGCACGTGTTAAACACGGCTATCTGCTTCAACATCCTGTATCTTCGTTGAATATTTTCACACGTCGCAGAATCGGAATCAAACAGCCGCTATTTAACGTTGCTCATGTGTTTCTTTTCTTTTTATGTCGTGACACATCGCACACATGTATGTTTTGCGTAGAATTCTCTCTTTCTAATCAGAGTTTCTACTAATTAGTTTGCTCTCATCAACTAACGATAAGCCGTAAACAATCTCTTAAGCTAATTCTCTATCATATACACATAGCAAGCCGTACAATTATTGCACGTGTAACGTCCGTCTCTCTCTATACGACTGGACATGCCTTTAACGATAGTCCGAAGTTTAAATTCTACGTTGCGATATTATTCAATAACATTTAGCGTAAATAATATGTCTTTTCTTCTATGTGTTTTACACAGAAGTGGAAAAAAGATCGGGAAATGTTTGATTGGGCTCTTTTCGGGATTAATCAATTATTATTAGGATAAAAAAAAAACGATCACGAGGCTGTACTAAAAACTTATATTATCTGAAAATAAAAAACCTTTGAAAAATGCCTTTATTGCAATAAAAATAATAAATCAACTTTCACTATATAGGTGCATCTAACAAAAATTTCATGTTTTAACTTTGTGTTCAGACCAAAAACCAAATGATATATCGTGCAACGTTCTTCTTGCATCGCGACTAAACGGGAAGATGAAATTCATCTGTAACGAAATTATATTACGAGTATTGAAATTATTGCTTGGACAACAATGTTGCATCTATATAAAAGCGCTATAAATGCACGTTCAAATCAAGTCATCGACCACAATGCGGGTAGAGTAGAACTTAGGAAGAAGAAACTAGTTTATATACTTACGTTGCGTGTGTGTTTGTGAGTGAGTAAGTGTGTGTGTGTGCACGCAAGTATAAAACTTAGATATTACTCAAACAGCTCGGATCAGTGTGTTTTAAAAACTACAAATATTTTGGATATATACAAAAATTATATACAAATTATTTGTTTTTTTTTATACACACAATATTATTTTTATTACTTCGCCGTCGTTTATATCTTCGTTAAAGGACCGTGTTCAACGCAAAAGAAATATATAAATAACATCCCGTGTATGTTTACATATACATATAATCTCACCTTATCAAAAAATATATATATATATTTTTTTTGAAAGTAGAAGTACATAACGAAGATATAAACGTTACACGTGTATATATTTATATGCGTGTTTATATTTATATGCGTATGTATACATACATGTGTATAATTATATATTCTCAGTGACCTGTACACAATATTATTTCTCAGTATTACAAACGTATACAATATTTTACACTGTGATGTACATCTGCATACGGCCCGAAAACAGATATGATATCATAGTTTGTGTGTTTTTTTTGTTTTTTTTTGTTTTTTTTTTTACATTCTATTCTATTCACAAAAACTGAGTCTGTATGACGCGTCTACATATTTAAAGAAAATGCACGTAACTAGTTTGTTTTTTTGGAGAAGAGAGAAATGTATCAAACTTTGACTTTTGACATGTTTTTGATTATATGTGATCGGTAAATTTTGCAGTCTAAGATTGATCTGTTCACAGTGCCGTTTGTTTTTTTTTTTTTAATCGAACACACGCAAGTAATATCATACTTATCAAAATTTCGGCTTTACAAGTCAGTTTTTGGAGGGAATGCTTTTTCGTCTCAGAGTGGCTTTTTTTTCTTTTTTTAATTATAATCTAAACTACCACTCTCTAAAAACCTCGCGTGGCAAGATCTCATAGAGGAATGTAATAAAAGTTCTCTTACAGCTAGTTATTTAAATTGATGGTATTACGATCTATATAGAGAAATTCGTAGAAACTGATAGCAAGTGAAATTCATTAATACTGTGAGTGTGCGTTATCGTTTTACTTTCTTCAGCAAGATAACGCGGTTTGATTTGCGATAAACGGGGAACATTTCCGGCTCGAAGTTCTGCGTCTGCTTTTTTTTTGCACCTATATTATTTTCTCAACTCTCTTCAATATATTGCAAATTGAATTTATTTCAAAAATAAAAAATAAAAGACTGTTATTTGTTTTTTAGAAAAAACTTTCGACAACAAAGATCAAAATATATCGCGCTCATCATAAAGTAAAATCAACACATAACATTATTTTGCGCTTATAACGCACTAATGATAATGGACGAAGTAATCTCTGGCTAAGAAGTTAATACTGCAAACTAAGCACGTTACACGTTTGGACCTTATATATATTATCAATAAAGAGATCAAATTAGTAGCAAGTGAGATTCTCGTTTATCGTCGAGGATTTTACGAACATTTATCTCGACGTTTCTGTAAAGCTGTTACCTTCTTATCGCGTTTTTAATTCACAAAGCGGTACTCTCGATGGGAGATGTTGGGCGGTTTGGTGTACAGCACCTTTCAGGTGTATGGCACAAATCCGGTGTACGTCGGCCGTCTCTCATCTGCGCGAAATCGATTTCCGCGAAGAAATCGCTCTTCATGGTGCCAAGCGCGCTATCGGAGCCAAAACTGTCCTGTCTGGAAACGTCGACGTTCTTGTAACACCCGGCGTAATCTGCCAAAGACGTCGTCTTCAAACCGCTGCCGTAAATAGACGAAGTCGTAACCGGGTTCTTCGAATTATCACCCGTCTGTTTGGCTCCGACAGCAGGGCAATTACCGTCGTTGCTCGCATTTTGTCTGTTAGCTATGATAAAGTCGTCTGGCTTCGAAATACTGGAATTGGAATAAAAACTGTCCGTTTGGTACACGTTGGAGCTTTGTTTGTTGAAGAAATCATCCTTGCGAAAATCATCCTTCGTGAAGGTGTTGAACGGCGAGTAATCCTTGTATTTGGACGTATGGTCCAACACTGTGAGGCTACCCTGCCTGGACAAAATGCTACCGACGTCGGACACGTTGCTCTCTTGTCTGGACAGCCTGTCCTTAACATCCGCGTTTTTGACAACGTTCTCTTGGCTCGGTGGGACTTTCGAGTCTACAGATTTTGGCGAAGCGCAATCAATCTTAATAACCTCCTTATTATTAGAGAACGCGTTCTTTGTTGTTTCCTTGGTTGGCGATATCTTCGTTCTTCGCAGATACGATCCGGCAGATGGTTTTGCACCTTCGCCGGATATTTTCTTTGGATCGGAATCAACGCAGTTTGCGCCGTTCCGATTGTTTATCGCTTTGTTTTCCACGGCGCCGATAGACTTCCCGATCTGTCTCAGATACGAGCTGACAGAGCTCGCAGCGTCCGGTATCTTAAATTTGCTCTCCGATTTCTTTTGACCGCTCGTGTCCGTGTTGGGTTTGTCCGTCGACTTGTGTTTCGAATTGTTATTGATTTTGTACGAGCCTTTATTATCGATTATATATTCCGAAGCAACGGAAACCGTACACGGACTAGCGTTTCCCACGTACTTCATCTTTTCCACGGCGGGTACTCGGGTTGAATTGTATTCGCTCGCGTCGATCTGCTTCGAGTAAGAATACGTGTTTGGAATGTCGGCAGACGTGTCTTTCAACTTGATATTGTTGTTTCTGAGATACCGTCCGCTGAAGCCGCTGGAATCGGGCGAGATCACAATGTCAGGTTTCTCCTTGTCGGATATGAAATCTTTTGATTTGGAATTTTGTCTCGAGTATCGTCCCGAATTGCTCGAGCTACTGTCGTTGCTCTTCTGCCTTGCGTATCTATTACGCGGGCTCGCTATCTCAGGCACCTGAAGCGTGTTATTAGGCTCCACTTCGCGTTCTAGAGTGCTGTCGTCGCAACCGCTAGACCGTTTCTTCTCTTGATGCACTTGACCCTCTTTTATGGGCTTCAGTTGCGGGGCCAGAGTTTCCGGAGTCGTGGATTCGCTGCTGCTCGGACTCGGTCCTTTATAATTCCTGATATCAAAGTCCAAATCCGCTGGCAATTCGGCGCCTACCGACAAATGCATTGCCAATCCTTCCAACCAGACCTCCATGACTTCGAACGGAGGCCTTTTGTCGGGGTTTAGATCACAGCAAAGAAACGCGATCATGTAGAAGGTCTCTGGACAATTGGAACAGAACTTTTCCTTGAAAACATTTTGATTTAAACCGAAATCTGACGATCTGGGCAAGTAATCAGGATCCGCCTGAACCCGACCTATGATTTCACAAACAACGATGCCGAAACTGAATATATCGACTTTTTCGTCGTACTTGTTGCCCTTCATCATCTCGGGAGCCATCCAATAGGGATTTCCAACAACCGTGTATCGTTTTTTCCGCTCTTTCTTCGAGGTCTTCACCTCGCCATCGGAATGTCGATTGTATTTGCGATTGTCTGGCGAGCTGCCGTTCTGAATAATTCTCGCCAGACCGAAATCGGCAACAACCACGGTCTTATCCTCGCGAACGAGGCAATTATGCGAATTCAAATCGCGATGAATGATGTTCATGGAATGCAAGTAAGCCATGCCGGCAGCGATGTCTTTCGCGAAAGACGTACGCTGTTCCCACGGCAATGGTTCGTTCGTGTCGTGAAGCAGGGCTCTTAACGTGCCACCCGCTATGTATTCGGTAACCAAATGCAGTTTCTTGTCCTTATAAAGAACACCGATAAATCGAAGAACGTTGTTATGGTGTAACGAACGCAATACCGCAACCTGTTGATTTTCCCAAAGAATAGATTTTTGTAATCTTTATCTAAATTAACATTTCTTCACAATATTTATTCGAGAGATATAATTACCTCTTTTAGAAAGTTCTTCTGAGCGTCCTCGTCTACTCTGTATAATTCTTTGAGAACCATCACTTCATTCGTGTCGCGATGCGTGACTTTGAACACTTGTCCAAAGAATCCTTTACCTAGAAGTTCGCCCTTTACCAGATCGCTCGCTCGGAATATTCTCTGATTCTTTGGCTCTACGCGAAAAGATCTGGTTCGGCTCAGATCGTAAGTAGGATTCGTTGGAGAAGATCTGCGATCAATTTTTTCGATATGGGATAATTTATTAACTAAGTAATTAAATAAATAAATAAATAAAAATGTATACATTTGCACTTACCCGTCGAGCAATCGCGACATAGAACTGCTGCGTTCCTTGTGCATCGGATCTCGCGTTCTTCGTAATTGTCGGCTCCGCGCACCGCTGATGTAACCTTCGTCCCGACGTTTAAACAGTCGTTCCTTACCTTCGGGACTCGTTCTAGGACTGTTTACGCATGACAACATCGCCGGGGACGGTGACGAGAACGTGGGCCGTCGCGATACCGCATCTGGATCGTGCTCGATAGTCAACTGAAGCGATAAAAGTTAATTTTAATTAATTGTTATAAAAAAAAAATTGTGTCATTAAAGAAGACACAAGTATTTCTAAAATATTTCAACTCACTTGTAAAACCGTATCCGAATATTGTATAAGATTTTCGATGTTTTCCACCGGTTGGTCCTTAACGGGAGTGCCATTTATTTCCAAGATTCGGTCGCCAATGTGTAACGATATCAGATCATTGGACATGTTTAATCTGTAACATTTGTTTCACGAGGTGATCACGATATGATATCGCCATCACAGTGGTAACGAAACATGCAAACGTTTTTGCATGCATTATGTAGTTCTTTTCGCTGAAATACGGTCATATAAAGATATAAAAATACGTATAATTGGGAGTATAATGAGGAGAAAATTATATTCTAAACATTTTTAATACAAATGACAGAAGGAATGGCGCACATTACTGATAGTTACAACTAAAATCCTTTTATTAATACGTGTATAGGTTTAGAGTGCTCTTCTAGATATGTGTTTTTTAAACACAAATACAAGGACTTATCAGGAAGCGTGAAAAGCAAAAGCACATTAAATTACGATTAAATGTTAGATCAACTCACATTTGTAATTTGAGAATCACAAAATAACGCACCAAATCTCCATTATGTTCCATAAGTGATTTATAAATTTGCATTTAAAACATTATGTAATTCTGTGCATAAATATTATTACACAAACTATTTACAAGTACATTTCTTCCAATAACATCAACTGTCACTTCTTGGTAAAAAAACTGTTTTTTGTTAAACATGCACGTGATATGACACAAAATAATAAGTTATAACGTGTACAAATGTACTAAAATACCGATGTGAAATGAAAAATTGCGTAAATGTACTTTTTCACGTGCGAATAGCAACTGTTACCGCAAAATATAGTTTGTAGAGTTAGCAATATGTAATGTGCATATTATTGATTTGTTATGCAATACCTATGATTAGAGAAGTGGCAGCATAGCCTAAATAGAACCTCCATCACAGAGGCCAGCAGCTTACTGATCTTTCCACGAACATTTCTCATTAACCTGCGTTTTAGTTGAATGTTATTAGAGGCTAATATACATATTTAAATACGCGACTCTCTTAAATAATCGTCCGGATTATCATGCACTGTTAAATGTTTTTTTTATTTTTTATTTTTTATTTTTTTTTAATGAAAAACTTTGCCAAAGAAATGTTTTACTTTTATTTACACGTGATATTATAATTCCTACCTAAAAAAAATCAATTTTTGAGTCCAAAAACATCTGATTCGTGATAATCGTGTTTGTATTGTACAAATGATGTATACGCACTAATATTTGATATGAATGAAAAACTATAATGTGTCATACGTACTCCGAAATACGCAACAACGCGCCGCAACTACGGGGACTGGGAGCTGTGTCCAGCGTGAGTTTGATGCCTCTCTGTTTATCCGGATCCGTCGTACTAGGAGGTATTTCAACCAGCCTGATGCTGTGGGGTTTCCTGGCGAAGGGGTAATTCGCTGTTTTGTTGAGCGGCTGCATCTGCCGCTTGTAACATATTCCGCAGTACAACTTGGACCGCTCAACGAGCGCGTAACTCTCGCCATCGCCGATGAAAGCGCCGCAAGAAGTGCAGGCAAAGCATTCTGGATGAAATTTGTGATCGCCCGCCAGCATAACCGGGCCTGTGATGATCTGGCCACAGCCCTGACACGCCTCGCCGTAAGCGGCCCAATAATCGTCCTTACAAAACAGCAAGCCATCTTTTTCAAAGTACCAAGAAGATAGGCCAACATCACACACCGAACATCTGAAAGGCATAATTCTTCTTGATACAACAACAAGATGTAAACGAAATATAAATTTTCTTCTATGACAACAAGATATAATCAATCATCAAGTCATTCTACGATAATGTCTTTATTGCAATTGCACATGTAACATTGGTGTCATTACCGAAAACAATCAATATGCCATTCTTGATTTAGTGCCTGTATAAATTCATCCTCGTCGATAGCATTGAGACAACCGGCGCATATCGACGTTCCTCCGCTTTCTCCACCTCCCGGATCTAAAGAAATCATAAATTACAATTAAGAAGTATACATATTGTTTTGTACATTAAGCCACAAAACATGTAAACCAGTTGATTAATGAGTAAGTTAATTAATGAGTTTGTTGTCAATCTTATTCCATGTCTTCAAGGACATTGAGCATTTAAAAACAAATTATTTTCAATTGCGTCAACATAAAAATAATCTACTGTTGTATATATTGTCTCGCTCCAAAAGTACATCACGCTCTAAACCGTTCTTTTTGCAAACAATCATTTTGAATAAAAAAAAGAGACAGTTTTAGAGATATGCGTTCCGGGAAAGAAACCATGAATCACACGTTCAACATTAGGCGTAACGTCGAACTAATGATCAAGCAGCTGACAGAGCGCAGACGACAATCGGAGCGCGACGCGAAATCGCTCGGGCGACGCGAAACGTCGCGTCGTTTCGCAACGACAAGCAAGGAAACTCGCGTCTGTCGCGGATCACAGAGGAAGAGACGGACACGACGCAATACAGATAAAAACTCGTTAATGCGATAGAGCGTGGGCAACCGAGAGACACGGAAGGTAGGACGCCCACGCGATGCGCGACGCGTTTCGGAGCGTCGACGTGTTTCGTCGACAACGCGTTGCGCGAGCGTTAAACACGACGGTTGCGGGAGCTTGTTTCATTGACACGAACATCGTTGAGTTTTCGGTCGCGACAGAGTCCCGTCGTTGATTTTTGTCTCGTGGAAAGGACCTACCGTTTGTCGAAACCTCATCCATCACGACATGTACGATTGACACGCTCCCACCTCTGCACTCCGCGACACTCTCCGCTCGGCCACTGTGCGCGGAGAGATTCGTAGATTCGAACTTCGAACGTGGATTCGAAGCGTGATGACAACGACGCGTCGCCACGATGCGTAAAACAATCGAAGCGAGCGGCGCGAAAGCTTGACTCGGTCGGTGTCGTTGCGTTCGTCAGAGGCGAGCGGAAATTAAACGAAATCAAACGCTAGTTGTCACCTCTGTTTGGAATGTTTTTAGATGTAATGGATTAATCTCTTTATTGGAGGTTGATGGTACCTACAGCAACAATCTCGTGAGAGTAAGAGTCTACTGAATTAGCGGCAGTCAAAGGTTAATTGAAAAGATTACGTACGGAATTTGATAATTGGTGGAAACTTTGAAACGGAGAATAAAAGACGTCAGGTTTTGATTTTAGGTATACATGTTCTTTATTATATTTAATTAAATAACACATTATGGCACTCTACACCTTCTCTCTCTTCTTTTTCTAGAAGTTAAGAGACGAGCTATGTCAAGCTTTCTACCAAAACGAACTCTCTTCCTTAAAACTTGAAAGAGTTTCGTTTCGCGACGTATAAAAATTTAATATTTAAGAGAGACTACGGCGTGTATTTGTCTACACAATTAGTCAAATTTTACAGATAAAGCTATAATTATACTATATAATTATCGAGATTGCAAATTGCAACAGTATATATATACAAAGAGTAGAATATACTTTAGTAGAGCAATAAAATCATCTCCGCGCTATGCATTTATAATTAACTTAATTTCTCTGAGACAATGATACGTATTTGTTTTTTTTTTTCTTAAACGTGCATATTAAATGCGCGACAGTAAGGACGGTAATTTGGTACGCAATAAACAACGTCGTCACATCGATTGGTCGTGTGCTGGATCACAGTGTTCGCACATATGGTTTAGGTCCTTCCGTCGTTGTTTTCTGGGTTGTCCTTCTGCCGCTTCCGAATTCATATGTTCATATTTAAAGGCATCATGGGCACGTACTTGTCGCTTGGTCGGAATTTGTACTGCGAACACAGTCGATCGGACACAGCCTCCGCGTAGCCGTTTCTATAAAGCAAACATTTTGTCATTTTCAAAACTAATTTTTTGAATTTTATTAATTGTTTAATTTGTCCCAAAGCAGTTTGCCAATCCTCCGACTTGAGTGGAGGCCTCCGAGAGGAAATACCGTCACCACTGGTTAAGTGAAAATGAAGAAGAGTTATGTAATAAGAGAAGAGATGCAGGAGAGAGAAACCGCTCTCCAAACAAAAAAAAACCACAATGCTAACAAAATCAACAATTATAATAACATTTTTGTCTCGCTTCTTCATTATGAGAGACGATTCTTTGTCTCCTCATAAAATTCCTGAACATGTAGAATAAAGTGGTCAACAGCGATCTTCGGCCTTCTCGACCTTCTTCCGATAATTCGTTTAGCAAATATCTCGGGGACTTGTCCGTTTGCAAACCGCAACTATAAAAACGTATAACTACAAGATATCTCAATTAGCATATTCTTTAATTGAAATAACAATTGGAATTTATAATTTTACCTTTTTTCATTCTCGCACGCCAAAGATATATTTTATTTTCTACTTATTTTAAGTTATTAAAATAAATAAAAGTTTAACATTTATAAAAATATATAAATGTTTTATAAACTTCAAAATATTTTAGAAACTTGTTAGTTTTATGTAAAATGCGTATACCTTTGCCATTGAGAACACGGTCGTCTTTCTTTGAAGCAGGTAACTTGGATGACGTTGAAGAATAGCGCGCCGAGAGTGTTGGCTACCTCGGTATTGAGATTCTGCAAACACCTGCGGAACTTGGCGTCGCAATCGCAATGCGAGCGAGTAAACGGTGAATTATTGCATATGCCGTGTATGCACTGCTGCGGGGCTATCGTGAACGGACAATGATCGTGTTCCCTGCAGCAAGCGTCCTCAGCTGAATGTTGTCCCAGATCGTCGTAGGAATCGGCCACATTGCCCGGTCCGCACCACTTTGTACCGGGATACATCAGACCACTGCCAGGCGCTTGATTCTAAAGAAAGATTGATTTTGCAAGAAACTACAGTTCGTATAATTATATAGCTAAAAGTAAAGTACGAGTATTTTAAAACAGTGATTATATATATACAATAGTAATCAAAACAATAGTTCCGTAGAAAAAATCTAGTATACAACTTAAATCTAATTTATGTAATATACAATATAATTTCTTGCTCAAAAAGAAATCTAGGTAAACAATTTAAAACATTTGAAATATACGGCTCTATCGAGTACAAACTAAATCAAGAGATAGGATTTTGAAAGCTATATACGTCAAATGTACGTGCAAAATATAATTTTTAACGTGTAAATTAATTACACATAGAAAAAAACAAAGTCCCACTTCTCGATTTAGAACATTTGTTTTTTTCATTCTCAAACGATATGACTTACCTTTCCCTTATTTCGTGAAGCCTTGCAGGTCTCTTCGAGGTCAGCTACAAGATTGCTGGAGATTTGTCGAACCTTTCTGGGATCGGCGCCGAGGACCATTCTCTGAATAACTCCGCGATCGTTGTAAAGGGCGCAAAAAGGCGCGTCGGCGTTCAGCTCCACCATCCTGGACATAGTGGTGTCGGCGACCAGCACGCTCGCCTCGATCCTCTGGATCCAGAAGATCGACAGTACGCCGAACAACACAGCGATCATCTGCAAGCGGTAAGAAAACGAATCGTTCAAGACGAGCTGCAAAAAATAACTGGCGAACTTTCGGCAGTATATATACCGAATGAGATAAATATAAGAAAACTGTGCGAAGGTCACATCCAGCAGCCTTCGTCTTGATCAATGAATAGTTCTTTGTTTGGTTCTTAAGAGTTAGTAAGTTTCTCTCTTAAGAAAAAGAAAAGTCAAAAGCTGCACCCAAACATCAATTTCAACTGGTGGTGCTTGACCGCAATTTTACACAATACTTTACGAGTCAAGGCCATTATTGATTTAACATCCTGTTTGTTATGATAGAACGAAAAAAGTAAACCAAAATTAACATACACGTATATGTAAATTAATATTATTTGTAAATTATTCAAAATTGTTCTTAATTCTTGATTTTCAAAATTTAATTTGTTGATTTAAATTACCGATACATTACAAATCGTACAAATTTAGCCTGTGATGCTATTTATAAATGCAAAATATAAAGCGCAATGGTAATTTCTAAAGTCGAGACAAAGAGAGACGGATGATCCGTACATCATCGTGTCATCATTTGTCAAAGCGTCAGCCACTGAGGTCAACAGATAGTTGAAGTTCTTTCAGCGGATACATGTAATTCTAGCGGAATATCGAACTATAGACAGTGACCTCGGTTCGGTTTGGGTCGTTTCAATTCAGGCCGATCGCGAAAATGAGAGGTCCCGAAACAGAGAGCAGCATTAGTGATTAACTATTAATGTGGGTCAGCGGGGTTCATTGACGAACTTGTCTCTTGAACCTGTGTCGAAGGATGTCCGACAGTATCGGTCTAAACAAATTAATTCATATAATCTCGTCTGACCATATATATTCTCATGCTATATATAGTCAAATTGGTATCATGAATTATTAACGAGCTCATCTCTTTGTCCGCTCTGTTCTCGTGTCTGTCTCTTTTGTGAGTTTGTTTTTTTTTTCTCGAAGTGATGAGTAGCAAAATCTTTCTTTATATGAACATTTCGCAATAGCACGTACAACGAGATGAAAGTTACGGCGTGTTACGACACATAAAATTTTTAAATCGAATGTGTTGATGTACATGTTTTCATCATCAATTATAAATTTCAGTCTTTTATTTAAAAGAACTGCAAAGCGCGAATGTTTAAAAATCCTTGCTCTTATTTTTGGACAGAGAATTCTTTAGTAGTGAGAAATTGATTACCAAATATGCTATGTATCTTTCGTCAATTATAAATTCCAGTCTTTTATTTAAAAGAACTGTACATCAGTTCTTAATTGTGAGGTAGCCAACTTTTATTTTCGGACAGCCGATTCCTTAGTAGTGAGAAATTGATTATATCGTTACCGACCTATATGAAGAATATATTGACTTATATATGTTTTTTTGCCAGAATGTAACTTAGCATAGGGTATAATCGACGTTGTCGAACTTGTCTCTTGAACCTGCCGCTGATGTATGTCAGCAGAACAGCTCCGTTGTAATTGAACGCAGTCTGTAACGCACCTATACGTGACCCGACGGTCATCGTTTATTGCTAATCGCGATTATTATCAAATCAGTCTGACCGATGGAGAACAGTATGTAACTGACAAAAGCAGACGTCACGTATACACGACAGAAAATTAAAAAAAAAAAACATATAACTAGCAACTATATATTTAATAGAGCTCTCGATAAAATGTGAACTACGATAAAATATTTATTGAACAAGGATAACAATATTTTTATATTGTTGAAAATATATTTTGAAAACTTGTAAATATATTTTGTTTTAGCAAAAATATTGCGAGAGATCATCGTAAAAAATTAAAAAAAATACAAATTACTTAAATTGTGTTTAGAAATAATCGAAGAATAGTTTTGTTGCAAGAATAATAATTTGTTCTCGTGAACTTGCTTCGCGAAGAGTCGTTCAATTTTTATAAATCACAAATTATAAAGCGACTTGAGAGAGACAGGGAAAAAGAGAGAGACATTTGTCTCGATGCAGGTGAATGCAAAATGCATTGGCTGCGGGAGTTGGCGCTTAGTAAGACATCAGGGCTTGGCTACTATGCACAAATGTTTATAACAAATAATAACTCTCACTTTATTAATAATTACTAATCGCTTATTAACACACAATAAGTGCTGACCTCAGCTAATTTTTATAGAATTCGAATTATCCCAAACACTTACGTTGCGCGCTAACGTAATACCGGATGAATGTGTGCGCCGATATCCGGAAAAACTCACCACCACGACTGAAAGAAGAAGGAACGGAAACACAACGGATGCGCGAAATCGTTGCTGCAAGTTCGAACTGCGCATCTCGTAAAACTCACCCCGCGACACCGCCGAGCTCTCGTTGCACGCCGCAGTGCGTTAACAGGCAGCGAGGGCGTATATAGGAAACCGCAATTAATTATGGATAATTAATTGCGCGCGATACACGTTAACGTTGAAGAAGCAATTAGATTCTGTCTAAGAGTACTAAATCGTGTTAGCAATTAATATTGGCTCTTTCCGCGAAGAGGTGAAAAATACAGGTGATGTGGCTGCAAGATCGTCACGAATGAAAACTTGCATCGTTATAAATAAACCTTGTCGTGCAAAATGCATTACTTATATATATATGTATATATATATGTATATGATACGTCGAAATAGCGTTATATTGAACCGGAATGGTTAATGCCGGTAGTAAGACGTCAGTGTGCATGAGGGTAGTGTGTTTACATGAGGCAAAAATTAATTTTAACAAGCATCTCAGATTTCGAAGCATCTAGAAAGAAAGTATGTAACAAATTTAGTATACTAAAATATTGTTAAAAATTAACTACTTTTAGTAAAAAAATATATATATGTATATAACACTAGGAAGTAAAAAAAATATTAATATATATATATTCATGCGTTAATATATGCAATCTCTCTCTTGTGCACGTACGTTAAAATTCGCTTTCGACGTCGTGGACCTTGTCGCGGGAATGATGATGCGATTTTAAAGAAAAAAATCTCAAAGGCGACGCGTGCGCTGCTTGCAATCGCGAAATTGGCTGGTCGCTCCTCAACAGTCGCTACGAGACTGATGGGTCGCACGAGACGTGTGGTTACTAATATTCGCAATCGCGCGTGTACCGGGCGAGTCACGTAGTAAGCATTAGGGGAGAATCTAAATCATGCGACTGTTTATATGTAGAGCATCCCGTAAGGGAGCAATTGAGTTTTCCCATCCTGAATCGCGTCGGTGAGAAGTTTGTCCGTGCGTGAATGAAAAAAAAAACAGACCTTTTGACGTGTTTTGGTCACCCTTGCAAATTTACTTTCTTCCTATTCTCGGAATCTCTACATTGAAGATATTATCTCTCTCATACTTAATAAACTTAGAACATAACATTGTGTGTGTAAAAGTAAATAATAGATCATATACATAATTAATAATTTCTTTACTAATAAATGCACACATTATATATTGTTTTATTTTACATTTTTATTGAATATCTAATTTATCGAAGTGTACACTACTTCCTGGTGTACATATATACGTAATACAAACATAATCACGAATGCATTTTTATTCAATCACTCAATCAATTTCTCTTCGTTAATCGCCGTTTTATTATTATTTATATTTGTCATGTATAAAACGATATAGGGAAAAGAGATTAAAAAAATACGTCAGAATCGCATCGAGGTCGCAAGTAACATGCATTGCGTAATGCGATAAGAGATAACGAGATGATGTTTTAGGGAATCCACTCCACGTCGTTACTTTCGATTTTTCCAGCGCTGTTTCGGTCGTTAGTGGTGACGCGACTGCTCCGCTCCGTCGTCGATGATGAGTGATCATTCTCTTCTGAACCGGTTATCTTGTGATAGACCTGGCTTCCGGTATTAGCGACCCACTGGACGCCGTCGCCAATCTTCTCTCCCGCTTTGCGCACCGCGTTACCGAAGTTCTCGGCGGTAAAGGTGTTGAGGTCGATGTTGATGTCCACGGTATTGTTGCCGGTCGGGCAGCCGGACTGCGAGACGATGCTCAGATCATACGGATCCACGCCGTAGAGGCTCAATCGTTGACGTATCTTGTCCACCTGCGACTGATCTAGCGTCCTCGTTCTCGAGAGAATCGTCGCGCTTTGTCGATGAGCAAACGCCAGTTTCTGACACGTGAAGATCCCAGCGTAAGTGTCGTAATCCGTCATGAACACCACGTGGGACGCGCTTCCGGCTACACCTAAAAAACACAGATAACAAATCTTGGTTACGCAACGCGGAAGTTTAACTGACGATTCGAATAAATTCCAAAACTATTAACAAAGAACACAAATGTTGCCACGCAATTAGTTAAGTAGACACAACGTTTCGACGATAATGTCTTGTATTTTGACAAATTTGCTTCCAAGCTTCCATTACATCTTGGAAGCAAATTTCAGCTATAATTAGAAATCATTTGTGAAATCATTCTAGATCGTTAGATAACATACAGAATTTTTATCGGAGCTTTAATTTTTTACACGAGATAAATTTCTATCTTCTCTCTGAAAAAAAAACATTTAAATATACTACGATACGTTAATTTAATTGGAAGCACTTACTTAGAGGAAAGCGGACTGTCATACGTCCGGGAGTGCTGGGTTCGGGTACGGACAGCTCACCGGTATAGTGATACTCGTGCTTCAACGGCGTAAGACCTGCACACATTCATCACGTTATTACGGATAATTCATCCCACTTGTCAGACATTTATCCCATTGACAGGAGCTTTTATGACTCTCGATAGGTCCCCCCCTCCCCCCTCGATACGTTCTTTACGCAAGTTGACGTCTCCTTTCTTTGCCAATTGTATGACGTGTGCGATGATTTTTGTCTTACCTAGGATTAAATGATCGGAGTCTTGTGTTATCACGTATTCACCCGGTTCTTCTCCCCGCGTGTAGTTGTAAGTGATGCACTTGCTACCTGTTGACGTTTTCTGAATTACGTACCACAGGCCTAGAAACTAAAATTTCAAACAAGCAATTATTTCTATATAGATTAAAAATTTCTTTTGCTTCTTATTATGTATATTTCTTTTAATGAACGTTAAGCCACATAAATTATGAGATAAAACTTCACATAAATGTCACAGAAACATTATTTGCTATAGATACAAATAAGGCTTTTGCATGTTTAAGCTTCAATTATTTGACTTACTCTGTTCATCTGGAAGCCCTGCATAGGTTCCACAATTGGACAAGCACCCATATGATACGTGTGAGCCTGAGCAAGGGCAAGGCATCCCACCAATACCAAACACCAGGTCAAGGACTTCATCTTCTGAAAAAACAAAAAAAAGTAACAATAAGTTTTATTATAAATCATTCTCAGAAGAAGATTGCTCTTTGTAGTTCGAATTTTTGTAACGTGTTGAGAGGATAACAACAGAATAACTAATGAAAGTATTTATTTAATAACACAAATATATATAGTTATGTACATATTATGTGCATAAAAAATAACTCGAGCGAAGATTTGAATACAATTACGTAGATTTCGACGGAAGAAAACCCGCACAACAAAAATTCCATTAGACGTTCATTAGACGTCGACAGCGATATCTAATAGATGAGGTTTTTGTCCTGTGTGGGAAGGGACAATCACGCTGCATTTTTTAGATTTCAATGTAATTTATGTGCAACGATTAGTGTAAGAGCGTGCTGTGCTAGATAAAGGCAATCTTTTAAACTCCCATAATAATCATTCGGATTTCAAGAACAGATGGTTCGAGCATGATTCATTCGCCTTGGACACGTATCACAGAGCAAAGACTTTAAATTTTTTTACGACACTATTTAAATAATGGTACATATATTTCTATGTTTTTCCTCATCTACGCAACAAAAACGATAGGTCGATAATGACGAATACACGATTAAGATCGACCCGCGCGACCTTTTGCGTGGCGTATAAAATATTATTAATTCGAATGTGACGTAAAAGTCAATTAAACAGTTTCACTGCTCTTTCCTTGTTTGTTGAAGAGACTTTTACAAATATACAAATTCAGAATCTTGTGGAAGAGGAATTGATATATTTTTTTTTTAAATTTACATCACTTTTTTGACGAGATCACATCATCTTCTGGAAGATGTTAAGCGAAATCTTTTTGTCCGAACGTACGTATGTGATGGTAAAAGATTTTACAGGAATAAGAATACGGAGATGCGTACATATATATACAATTGTTGTAAGGATACTTACGTGAAACGATTGAGACGAATTACGCGTCTTTAAAACGAAAAAAACTTAAAGCTGATGGAAAGTTTCTCGAAAATGCGACACTCACTTCTGTAGAACTACTGCCGGTCTCTGCCGTTTGTACTGTAAACACAGATCTCAGTGGAGAGATCTTTATGTGGCGAGTGCCCCACTCTCGAACCAATTACAGGTCACGCATACATTCACCGCGGGACACAGAGGACACAAGAATCGAGATACACTATATGTTCTCTGAAAATCGCGAATTAATTCTGCAATCTGTAATTTATCTTTATTTTTTTTTCTTCTGATAAAACACGTTATCACGTACCCGCGCACATGCATGTCATCTCTTTAAAAGAGTGCAAAATTACAGTAATTATCATTACTTCGTTACGCCAATGAGCACGATGATGACGCATCCATAAATACGAATGTATGAAACTACAACTCTACCGAGAATTACTACTCTGTACAAAGCAGGTTCCATCGTTTCTCGGAAACTAATGTGATCGAAGGCAAAAGCTTTACGTGACACAGTAATTGGAATAACGAATTGATTTCTCTACACGATGATGTAAGTGATTTTGCGCAACTGATTCGTATACAAAAAATTATATTAGCAAAATATCATTTATTTTTAGAGTACAAAATGCACATAAAAATATTCTTACTCGTAACTAATAATACATGGTGTGTAAAAAAAAAAACCTCTTACGCTACAACCCTTTTGCAGCTACGGATTAACAATCTCATCTCGTATTATTTTATTCTATTTAATAAATTTATGCCAGTAAATTTTTATCGTACAAGCGAGTAGCAAGGTACGAAGATATGACAAGAAATTTACAAATTTACATACATATATAATCCGGTAAAAGTAACTTTATAAATTCGCCGATTCAAAAGAATATGCAACTATACCTAATACGTAGATCAGAGAAGATCGTGTGTTATATATGTATATCACTTAATAAAACTGAAATTTGAATACATGTGTGTTAGTGTTGATACTTATTGAACATGAATTAACAAGTAACGTGTGTGTGATGTATGGGATGGAATGTTGATTGAAAAACAAAAAAATCATGAAACTCGTAGATACTTCATAAAACTTACGTATAACTTCATGTAGATGCGATAAAAAGCGTATGCTTATCTCCACACAAAATGGATACAAAATACGATTACAAATGCGAATTTCAATCGGTAAAAAAATTATTCATACTTCAAAATCACTTACGCAAATAAATTAACTACAATGTACACACTGAGACATACTCTTCATGTAGTCACACGATTAAAATGTAAGATAACGTAGATTTTACTTCTTCGATTTTGTAAGTAATCCTGTTTTTTAATCATCAAGTAGTACAGGTATTTTACTCATATCTATGTCGGTGAAGTAGGGATGTTTCAGAGCTGCTCGTGCAGATATTCTATATACAGGATCGTACGTGAGCATAGCTTGCAATAGATCCAACCCATCTGCATCCAATGTTTTCACTTGCGAATCCAAACTATTTGTCATCCAGTTTGGAAATGTTGCCTTGTAATCCGCTAATTGGGTCACTCCTGGCCATATTTCTTCCGTAGGTGTTTTTAATATTCTGTGGAAGGTATGAAAATATTTATTTACAAAATGTTATATTAAAGTCTTACACTGCTGAGACTTTAATGAATTTTGTTTTGATACTCATTGTGTGTTGTTGTCTGGATTTCTTTGACAAGCTGTTATAATTTGAAATTTTATATTTATTACGAGTTTTTGGCAGAAGATTTGATCAAGAATAAGAGACCAAAACATTCCAATATTGAAAATAATTAGAATTATTTTTTATTTATTATCTATTACCATGGATAGCTGATAAAGTTTAGTTCCATTTGGATTTGTCTAGGAGCTTGTTTTTTAAAATGAATAAAACAATATTATATGTAACAATAACATCTGTTTTACCTGAATATCCTGAAGAGCTGATCAATCTCACTGTCTCCTTGGAACAATGGTTTTTTAGTTGCCATTTCTGCAAAAATACATCCAAGACTCCACATATCAATTGCACAGGAATATCTAGTGGCACCAAGAAGGATTTCAGGTGCTCGGTACCACAGAGTTACGACTTCGTGTGTGTATATTCTAACTGGAATTCCAAATGCCCTCCCTAGTCCAAAATCTGCTACTTTAATGACTCCTGTCTTATCAATGAGCAAATTCTGTGGTTTCAGATCACGATGCAATATTCTACGCTTGTGACAGAAAAGAATAGCTCGTGTAATCTGAAATATTGATGCACAATCAGCATTGATAAAAACTTTCATAGCATTTAATGCTGATAACGTAACACACTTTAAATATATATATAAACAGACCTGATACAAATATGATTTGACTATACTTGGCTCCAATAGCTTACTCCCTAAAGTATCCATATATTTTTTCAAATCCATAGTAAGATACTCAAAAATGAGATACAATCTGTTTTCTTCCATTAATACATCAATTAAGCTCACTATGTTAGGGTGATTTAATTCTTTGAGTAATGAAATTTCCCTAATAGCAGTGGATGGTATTCCTTCATCATCGCTTTCCAAGCGAATCTTTTTCATGGCAACAATTTCTCCTGTTTTTTTATGCTTTCCTTTATACACCACGCCATACGTACCTGAGTATATATAAGATGGTTACTATGTGTTACACATAAACACTGTGTCCTTTTTACACATGTACGTAACACGCTTAATTTACATTACGTTGTGAAAAAAGTGAAAAGAAAAAATTATGAAATTTTTCACTACATCACAGTATAGTACAAAAACCAACTTTTGTACCACGAGGAAGTCGGTAGACGCATATTTATTCCTTTCGAATAATTTAGCGTTATTGGGTTTTTTTACATGCGCTTACCTTCTCCGATTTTTTCTATTTTTATGAAATTCTCCATCGTACGTAGATGAGAAAAGAAGCTAGCACAAAATCAATTACACTTGATGCAAATTCTTCAGCTTGGCAAAGCAACGACGAGCAACTACTTCGACGAGCAACCAGCAACTTATAAAGTAACGAACAAATTCAAATCAAACGCCATATTGCAAATACGTAAACAGCTGCGTACGACCCGCCCAATGCAGCCAAACTTTAAGGTCATCACACACAAAATCCCATAACTGCAAAGACCGTCTGGACCAATAAGCATCTAGCATAGTTTTATGTGAAAAAAAAAAAAAAAAAAAAAAAGAAACAGCGACATCACTAGAAATTGTCATTATACAAACTTTTCGAGCTATTTAAAAAGTACGGTTGGATCAAGGAAGCTGTTTTTTAAATAAATAGCGCGTTTTTCAAGGGGATATGTATGTTTTTAGATAATCTTAATAAATTTATTTTTACAGTGCTTACAACGCACAAACATGTAACTTTTATTACATTTACAGATGACAAACTAACTTCTGAAGCTTAATATCTGCGACTTGCTGATGTTCCTATCAATTTTACGTTTGACATGACAAACTTAGGAATAGAGAAACTTTGTTTGGAAAACCTGTGTGAACAACACAAGGTCAAAATTCAAGTTTTGCTGGACTTGAACTATTTGCTCATATCATCTGCACGTGACTATCTTGTAATATTAAATGTATTAAACAATGAGAGTGAGGTTTCAGTGCACTTTATCGTGGAAATTGATAGCCACCAGTGGCATAACCCAATCCAACTCCACGTTGTGTGTGCGTGGTAGCGCGTGCTACTTCATACTGCTGTTCCATATTGTTAAACATTTCTTCCTGCTTCTTCAAGATATCCGGTTTAGCACCCACAGTCGGTGTGGATGGTAAGTCACCTTTAATACCCATGAGTCGTTTGAACTTTGCAGTTACCTTTCCGTCTTGATCGTGCGTAAAGGTCGTTCCTATCCACGTACTGGCAGTAGAGGCTACATTTGATGCGCTGTTACTATCATCTTGTTTCGACTGCAAAAAGCAATGGCAATAAGATCGTAAAGTACAAAATTGTGCGTCACAACACACTGAGTGATATTAGCTTTAGATGATCGTCACCTTATTCGCCCACAACAACTTCCTCTTCTGGATTTGCTCCGCGTATTTTCCCTGTGTCGCTGTTGCTAGAGGATTATAGTAGTTCTGTTCGCCTTGAATGCCACCCAGTGTTATGGAATCAGTGCCTTCTGGTGGCTTCAGTTCTATACCTAATTTTTCCAATTGGGCTAGTTTATTTCGACTCTTCTCTTCTCGATAACTCATCGTTCTGAATGACGACGGTGGAGCGCGATCCCTCGATCGCGACCTCGATCTCGCGCGATCTTTGTCCTTGTGGTAACTCGAACGCTCATGCCGGTTGCTCGACCTATCGTCCCTGGAGTGTCGCCGATCCCGTTCCCGATCGCCGCGATCCCTACGCCTATCCCTGTCGTTCCTGTCGCGATTACGATCCCTCCTGTCATCCCTGTAATGATAATCCCGGTCGTTCTTGTCTTTGTCGTCGTTCTTCTCGTCCTTGGATGATCCAACAGACGCTCTACGCCTGTCATCATCTCGTGACGACTTCTTATCATCGTCCCGACTTCTCCTATCATTGTCCCGACTTCTCCGCTCTTTACTTCGATCTCTGTGACTACTGCTGCTGTCCCGCTGTTTGCGATCGTCATAACGACGACTCTTATCGGACGAATGACGACTTCGATCGCTACGATCTCCCCGTCTGTGATCGTCTTTTGAACTAGTGTGATTCTCGTGTTCGGTTCGCCTGTAAAATGATTATGTTCTGCAGGGGTATACCACACAGATTTGTATTATTATTCTGTGCTTTTTATAGAGATGTATAAAATACATATTGTTTTAATAGAAGTATGTATTTTATATAAATGTAAATACATATAGTATAGCTTTATGTTATGTCTACTACTCTCTCCTCTCTTGTTTTTTACATATTTATAGTGTCGATAAATCAGACCTACCTCTGGTCTGAGGAAGAAGATACAGCTCGAGAGTCTGTTCTCGAGCTGAAGGTTGAATGTGACGTCGGACTGTTTCCACGTTCGCTACTAGATTCTCTGGACGAGTTATTGTTGTTGCTTTCCTAGAGAGAAGAAAAATTATCAACTTTAGTACATCTCTCTTACAGAGCGCACTATAAATAAACAGAATAAATTTTAATTCCTACCACAGAAGCTATTTCAGAAATACATAACTTCAATACACGCAAAGTTGTAGACATTTTAGCAGTAGAGACACAAATGTATGTAGAGAGAAACTTACATATGTATTTAAAGAAAATATATTCACACAGTAGATAATAACTCAAGAATTTTTGTTTATAAAAAGCGAAAATTCAGGTTTGTTTTTGCGTCTTTGGTTGTACTTGATACAAAAGTTTTGCAACATGCAACTTCCTGCATGTTGTTACATTAGATATATGTTAAGTACTAGATAAAATGCAACTAATGTACGAAACAATCGTGTCATAAAAAAGAGAAAGAGAGGAATATGAGTTTTTTTTTTTTTTTTTTTTTTTTTTTGTGATGGTTGATGTTTTGTTAATGTTACCTTCTTCGAGCTTCCTCTACTCACCTCTGTCTTCTGAATAGGACTTGGGGGTAGTCTTGAAAGACCCTCACACAGCATAGACCTTGCCGAGATGCGTAGATATTGTATCATGTATTACCAACAGAGCTACGTGTTAATATTGTCTCACGAAATGGCACCATTCCCATTTACTTATTTAAATTTTAATTATGTCAATGATAGCCTGATTATCCTGCGTTCGTAGTAAGGTTTCAAGGTCCTGTCTTATTTGTATTCAGATTATGAATATTGAGAAAAATACATTCAATTTTTTTTTCCTTTTTCTACATCCCAACTTTATACAATAAACACTCCACACACAGTTTGTGCCAAGTCATAATCTGATTGCAAATGTCAACATATAAACACTGTTTCCATTCCTCTTGTATATCACATTGAGGACATTTTGAGGACATGACCTTGCAAAACCAAATATCCTTTTTTTTGTTACATATCAGGCCTAAGACCTCGCATGTATAGCACCCGTAAAGTCACTGTGGTGATCTTCTTAGGTATTGTCCGAATGTTTCGTACTTAACAACTAAGAATTTAAGGAGTATGCATGTATGCTTTTACTCTACCTCACTCATGTCCATTTGTACCGGGTCGTAATTAGCATCACTGGCTCTTCTGTTTACTTCCTCTCTGGCTGGCGTCTAAAAAACAAACAATCATATAAAATATTGATGTTCAAAATTTGTGATCGCATCAAAGCAAATAAGCGTGTCATTAACATAAATTTAAAACTTCATCTTTGAAAAATTATAAACAGCTATACGCATTTTGCAATGTGTGACAGCTTCGTGAAACAAAACTATTTGTAAGAATATCGCAAGATACGTTCCGCGTATATCGAGGAATAACATTCATTGGATAATAGCAGAGAGAGAGAGCCATGGCGAGCGGCAAGATCGCTATTTTCAGGCGTCCCGAGTCTGATAACGAACGAAACGAATTCCGTCCACGACGAACACGCCCGGAACGTATTCTCGCGCATTCCAACGCGATCTCTCACCTTCTCGTCGTCCGAATTATTACTGTTGTCGCCGTCGCTAGCGTAATTCGCGAGCGAGTCCATAATGGCGTGTGGAAGTTACGATCAATCGTTTGTTAAACCGTATCACAGCGAGCAGCGAGTAATAGAGCTGCGAGCATCGAATGTGTATAGTTCGTCGGTGTGTTTGCCAATGTTATGGCAGCGCGTATGTCGAGATCCCGAGTGCGCATGTCCGCTATGTCGAATCCAACGAATCGAATGTGCTGAACGGGCACGAGCTGCATTTATTGGCAGTGTTTGTTCTTTTATTCGAAATGACATTCAAAAATAGCTTCAAACGCACACTTGTCGCTTTTAGCATTTTTGTCAAAAAAACCTAGTCGTTCAATTATTATGACAGATCGCGTATTGTGTAATCCGCGGCGATTTGGCAATTCTTTGATCTCAAAAACTTGATTGGTCGATTTTTCGCGCAATCTAGCGTGAAAGAAAAAGGTCTCGTGCGCACAGAGACCTAAGCTTTTAATTTGAGTTTCTCGCCAACTTCGCATTGTTCTTTTCTTCGTGTATTCCGATGGAGGGAAACGCCGCAGCATCCCCTTTTTGAATTTCCGTAAGAAACTTATTTACTTTTATCCTCCGTCCGCGCGATAAACATCACGTGAGTGTGCAATTTTCCACATAAGTAAGTAAGTAATTATCTCAACTCTCTCTTGATTCAGCTCGTTACATTTTTTTAATTGCGAATGCACGCTTGCCGCACATGTCGCACTCCCACTCGCGTATCAAAGTGTGTCGAGAGGGTTAACGAGCTTTCCCTCCCCGCGTATATGGAGAAAAACCCGATCGACGGTATAAAAATAACAAACTTTTTTTCAGCGCCAAGTCGAGAGACACTGCGGTGACGCACGTGTCTTTTGCGCTTTCTCACCTCGATAATTATAATAACGTCTCTCGTTATAATGTAATTGCAATTTATGATCGGAGAAGGAGAAAAGAGAGAGAAAGAAAATAGATTAATGAAACAAACAAGTTAATGGATACATGCTAGAGTTAATATTTGAGAGACGATAGTGAAAAGAGTAATAACGCGAGGTGCATGTAAACAGGTCTTTTTTGTTTTACTTCTCGTGCGAAAAGTCATTAAACCGACAGTAGATTACAATCTTCTCGTGTCTCCCGCGTATGCTGCACTCTTGCGTTATTGATTTTCTTACTTTTTTCATTCATAAAATTCATTTTTTCAGCGCGCCCGCTGCTACGTGACGCGACTCTGCCGAAGTCTGTCGGGGATCAATTAAGCGACAGTTAATCAACATTAACGGAATTAAACTCTAAGTGTTTTATAAACCACCATGTCCCGGAGAGCACAACCGTGTCTAATAAATTACAACAAACATCTGGTTCGGCTCTCATCTGGCATCAGCCACACGACGCGTCGTAAATCAGAAAAGACTGTGCATGATTGAAGCCGGGGAGTCCCGTCGGGGGATTAATATAGCAAGGGGATGGTGTACAGCGCAGTTCAAAGGTGCTCGAACCCCGTGAGTAACAGCTCGCGCGCAAAACCGTGCGTCTTTATTTCCGTCTCTGTGCACAGGAAAGGTGCGCGCGAAGATGAAGATGGAGCGCACATATGTGTACACACGTAAATATATACATGTATATAAAACCTCTTTCTTTCTTTCTCTTTTTCTCTTTCTCTCTATCTCTCTTACCCTGTACGTATATGTACTTGTAGCAGAGCACCTCGCATTGACGTTTATGCGCGGAGACGCGCGGCGTGGCGGGTTCGCGCGCCGAGCTGCGCCGCGCCGAGAACGAGAAGCGGGGACGGAACCGCCGCTGGAACGCAACAGTCGCTCGCTGGACTTCGTGCCTGCAGTTTGTTGTTGCAGCATCGCGTGTCGCGATACATGCGATTGCCAGTAGTCCAGTGACACACACGATCATCGTAGATTATATTCTATGTGATTATAATCGCGCGGTCTTCTGTATCATCTCTCCCCTCTCCCGAGAACCGGAGGACCCAGTTCCCTAACGAGCACATCTCGGTGCTTCCGGATCGTAAGTAAATTATATATGCTCGTCTCTTTCCCTCCCGTTAGATTCGCGAGAGGGATGCAAGGGATTCGCGCGCCGGGCTACCTTCCCGGGTTGCTGCACCTCCGACCTCGATAGGGGCGGTTGCGCTGAAAATGGGTCACCGTTACACCCCAATTTTACGTACGTGCCTTTTGTTTGACGGTTTGTTACGTTTTGTCTGAAAAAAATGATAGATCTAATAACATGAAACAAATTCAGAGATGAGAAACCAGGTTGTGGGCGACCAATCTAATCGGTGTAACTGACCTCGAGATAATTCATAATGTGAGCCACTAATCCGTAATTAACTTAATTCTCATCTTCTTTACCGCGACACTAGTATAAACGTCATTTAGAAAATGAGAGCAATCGACGATCGACGATCGCAGGTGATTAACTGGTGTGTGACTGCTCCGTAGGATTGGTCGCACATAAATGAGTTAGAGCGCTGACATCTCTGTTAATTTTCTCCGTTAAAAGTAATTAGCAACTGCTTCTAACTCAACAACACCTGATCTCTCTTTCTTCCTCTCTCTCTTTCTCTCTTTCACAGTAAATACAAATAATGGTTTAAACCATCGTACAATGTAATTTGAGAGAATCGTCGCTACCTTAACCACCTGTGAAGCTTTCTGGCGTAATTCCAAATTCAAGAATTGCTCTTAATTCTAGCTTCATCAAATATCGTTTGTTAATCATTCCCTCGAAATTGCATCTCTATACAATCACTTACCTATGAAAGGAAAAGCTTCCTTTTACACAAACGCTTTCGTGTGACGGAATTTATTGTGAGAAAAATCGGAATTTCGATCAGATCGGCACGCGTTTCCGTTAATGAAATCATCCAACGCTCCGTTTTCGAAGAAAAAGAGAATTTCGTTCGAGAGAGGAACGATAGGTACACTCTCCCGCGCACGGCTCCGATAACACGATCGAAGTCAGCGCGAAGTAGCAAAGCAACATCCGCCGTGTCGTCGACGATTCCCTCTCGTTCTAGTCGTGAATCTACGTGACCTGCTTTACAGAATTGATATCCGAGAAGCAATTGTTTTTAACGGATCAATCTTCACCGCGAGGACAGTCTCGTCCGCGGTTTCCGGAATCTCGATCGTGTTAATTAACTCCGCGATCTGTGCTCCGAAGTGAGACTCAGGTAACTCTTTCTCTCTCTCTCTCTCTTTCTCTCTCGCAATTTGTCGCGTCGATCGCTTTCCGTTGAAACTAATATTAACGCTAAATAGAAATGCATCTCTTGCTGCAATTTCCGATGTGCGTACATACGCATATATATATATATAGAATATATATACGTATATAATTGTATATACACACGTTCTCTCTCTCTCTCTTCTCTCTAGTTTCGATATCAGCCAGATAGATATCAAAGGACTGAACAAGCACCACGGTTCATTCGTGTGACTTTTGCTTAATCAACGCTCGTACAGTTGCTCGTGCGGATATTAAAGTTACATGGCGCACAATCGCATTCGACCAGGGCCACGAGGGCGCGCTTGATTTTGGTGTCGCGCACGAGAACACTTGTTCCAGTCGAAATCCTTGAATATTGCACAAAACTGTGAAATTGTTTATATGTCAATTATCTCTGGATTTTTTATATAATTTTTCGTCATATCTACGCGTCACGTACATGTCACTCCGCCGTTGCGACGTACACAACCCAATTTACTTTGAATGAGTCTCAATTTAACCCGACAAATATCAACACAAACTTCGTGAAAAGCCTCCGCACGGACATTGTGATTATCCGGTAGCTTCTTTCCTCCCCGCTTCTCTCTTCTATCGCGCGACCCGCGACGCATCGTTGCGCCACTGCACGCACGTTAATCGTTTCCGCGGCTGACGCGTCGAGCAAATTTCTACCGTCAAACGGTTCCCAGAGAAATTTTATTTTATATCCGACGAGCTCTTGTGTGTTGCGCGCAAACGTTGTAAGAACAACATTTGTTGCGAGTTTCCGCCTCGTAATGCGAAATCGATTCATCAAACGTGAAAAAGAGAAAAACAGCAGTTACATTCAATTTCGAAAGAAAGTGGACGGGAATTTGATACAACTTGGAAGCACAAGGTTGCAGTCGTTCGTTTCAATTACATCTAGCCAAGAAAGAACCAAAGGTGCGACGTAAGGATGAATCATGTTCGGGAGAGATACTCGAGTACGTATCGACCGGAGAGCGCGCAGGTACCACTAAGTTCCACAGACGAAAGCGACATTTGAAGGATCATTAAAATTTTCCTTGAAAATAATCGAGGGAGTGAAGTGACGTTTCCGTTGTCCAGAGCCAACCTTCTCTTTCGTGACAAAATAGGAATATCTCAAGGATCTTTATGAGAAAGTGTGCAGATGTTCAGCCAGGAAACTTGTTCATTATATATGTATTATACATATAATATATGTATATAGTATGTATATGTAGAAAAAATTGATCGTTTCCCAGTTGACAGAAGCTTTCTTCAGCCAATGAATAAGTAAAGTACCTTCTCCCTTTCGTTTTTGAAGATAATCCTACTTTTTTCCATGTGTTACCGTACCACTACATGTTAGTTTTGACTTAAACTCGTTTGTTTCTCGTAGGGAACATTGGTAATTTATGCGAGAAGTAGCGTGCCAACGTGCAATATCGAACCGTGGACGAAGCGGCCCGCTTTCCAGTGTCACAATCGCCAGAAAACGTTTTCCCGATCGCGTCGATCGCGTCGAGCGCTATATATTGCGAGGCGTGCAGGACTTGTACACGCTGTGTCTCCTTATCACGCAAAGATCTTCCCGCTCTACTACATACGCATATTGCGTGTACACGCGGCGGCGTGCTATTGTACGAGAACCAGGGAGTAACACTCGTGTCATTCCGCGCGTAACGCGAGCGTTTGCCTCGCGACTTGCGGGTGCTCGCCCACCTATGTCGGGACACGACACGTTTTTGAACGTAACATACGTACGTACGAAAAGCGTAGTTTAGTTTTTATCTGTTTGGAAAATTTTCTTTTTTTAAACAACTTCAACATTTACTTGAGACATTTGGAAAGAATGTTCAATTAATTGTGGAATAGTTGATTATAAATCGTGTCTTCTTTGCGATTCTCCGAAGAAGATTGAATCGCTATTTAAAATCTGCGCGAGTCTTCGAGCGATGAAATCATGTCTAAAACAGATTTCACATTTTGTGAGTTTGCTTTGTTTTCGACCGAATCGCTCAAAATTGACTTTCTTTTTACTGACATTTATCTTTGGATCAATATTTAGAGTGCGAGCATTCGCGCGCGAGTTATGTTTCCTATATCGAACGTGAAATCATAAACGGACGTCGCGCGTCTTGTTGCCGTACAGGTTCTCCGTTTCCTTCGAGGCGCCTTCTTTCTATCGGTCGTTCTTCCATCTCTCGACTCTCCCACCGTTTCTCGTCTCTTTCTTCCCTGCTTCTTGCCTCACGCTTCTTCGACATCGTCGCGGTTCCGTTATCCGCGGTAAATACATGCTCGGCATCCTGTTGTACGTTTTATCCTCGAGAAGGAGGAGGAAAATAAACAGCGTGCGCGCATCGTGCGCGCGGGTATCGAGCGTGCGTTATTGACACCGTGTATGCGATCGGAAACTGAAAAAAAAAAAAAAAAAACGGAGTGACGAGGCAAATCAAGCGCCTATTTGTAAGCTGCATTTGTATCGGCGGCTTTTTATTGCGCTATTGGAGGTGTAGCGAGCAAACATTGCGCTAATTGAAAATAATTGAGTCGTCAATCAACAATCAATTTAAATCACAATTAAATCAAGCGACATTTCAGACAACAGTTAAAAGAAGATCTGATGCAGAGAAAAGTTTAAGAGTTTTGTTTATTTAATTGAAACATTGTGTAATTTGATCTCTTATTATTCAGTTTTCTTGTTTTTTTCTGAGATATAAAGTTTTTTTGTCACAGAATCTTTGTAACGCGTATCAAATACGTTTGGGAAAACTCGGACCAATCCTTCCACAGGAGCATGTGCATCGTGGATTATAATGTCAATGGCGGGCGGTTTCTGCGACGACGGCATTGCCATTCTGTCGGGAAACTTCTTCGCGGCAGAGAACGAAATCGGTTATTGGAAAAGTACTATCGTCCACAGACTCCGGAATCCGCGGGAGTTTCTCATTTATTTTCTTGACGAAACTTCGGATCGCGTCGATACGTTGCAACGCGTTCATCGCGCGTCGATTTTTGCGTAAGAATTTAAAGACATCTCTTCGCAGAAGCGCGAAGATAAATGCTCAAGATAAATTGGCGCAATGTTTTTTTCACAAATTTGTGATTACTTGCAGAGCGCAGCATTGCTAAAGTTTGAAGACTGCAAGACGAGATAACTTCTTAGCGCTAAAAACTTTGGCAATCGATCACGCAAGTAATATGTACATCACGCTCACACCTTCATAGCCGTATTTTATTCCGGTGTGAATGACAGTCGTAATATCGCGCGTATTCCCTTTTGTTTAACGTAACGCAGGTATGAAATTAATTGGGGGATTTAATTTGTTTCGCGACTTTTCAACTCGACGCACTCGAAAGAACCGGCGCGTCCGTAGGCTCTTCAAAGTGGATCCAAACGCGCGCAGTATCGCGTGCGAGGCGGAATTACGCCTCGGAATCGGGCGATTATTCGGCGCATCGTATTTACCATTTCTATAGGGCTACGCTAGGGGAAGCAAGTTCCTACCGACGCTATTCCTCCCGGGGGGCACCCCGTCATTCGAGGGGCGCAGCCCTCGGGTTGAGCAAGGGCGAGGAGGGGAGCTCGACGGTGGGCGGAATTAGGTGGCCGGCCGTGCGACGGCTTGAATGAGTAATTCCCATCGATCGTGAAATCTGTCCCGCGTCTCACGCCGCTGGCTCTCAATTGAATCGCTGATTCGTACTGGGGAGTGCAGTAGGTCCACTTTTAGCCTATGTTTGGCATGCGCGCGGGGAATACAGACAATAATCCACGTCCGTATGTGTGAAAACTACGTTAAATCAGTAGATAATACCCAGATAAAAATGGTTTCCCCGTTTTTATGAGCCCTCATAAATCATATCTGCAAATCTTTTCACGCACACCATTTTCTTAATATATTTTTATATATTGATATTTAGATTTTGTTTAATATACAAAATTAAATAATTATGTATCGTTGTGATTACAGATTTAATGACTTTCTCTTCGGTAATTTTAAAAAAGCTACGCGGAAAAAAGATGCATTTTTTCTTAAAATCGGGAGATTTCAATCGGAAGGAGAGATTCCGACGCTATTTAAGCGTCACCGCCTAGTATAGAACGTGACCCTGAAGCGAACGACAGGCCGATCTGCATTCTGGTTGTCAACGTTACGACACGTGGGCTCACCGATTGTCGCCGTTTACACGATTGTTGGTGATTTTTCAAGGATATGCGGGTGGTCGTATTACGTAATCATACAAATTTCTTTCTTTGTGACGACACACGCACAATTATAACTTCGACATCTTCTTGCGAAAGCCAGTCTGAACTTCTTCCTTGTTTTTTTGTTGCGTTTATCCTGTGTCATCAATTTTCATTCTCATTACAAAGTTATTAATCCTATCTATATCTCGCGAGATATTGAGATTCTTCAGAAGTTTGCCGCTTGAGCTTTTATCTCCTCCAAGACGACAAGAGAAATCCATCTCCGTTTTTCCGTAGGATTTCCGTTACACGGAGCGTCGCGCGTTTCCCGTGCGCGACGTGTTCCAAACACACACGTACGCGCGCGCACCTGCAGCGTCACCCGCAAATACACGCTTCAATCCGTTGTGATATGAGCGCTTTCCATTATTGACTCGTAAAGAAAAAACCGACCCCACTCTGTCTTCCCGTTCCGCGCTCGAAAAATGTCACGTCTCCGTCATCGACGAAGGTCGTAAAATTAATGAGGAAATAAAAAAAAACAAAAAACGCGCGGACCGCGATGTAATCAGCTTAATGTGTTTTCCCTCCCCGCGTGATTACCGCTCCAGATTAAAGTCGCAACTTGCTGACTAAAGCGATTTCCTTTTCGCACGGAATTCCGTGGAGAGAATCGCCGTCGTGCCGGCGAACTCGCGTACACCTGGACTCGTGTATCTTCTTCCTCCTCCGTGATTTCATTAACCCAATTTCGCGCGTGAGACACCAATCGGTGGATGGAAGGAAGGTCACACACACACACACGCGTGTGTGATCACGACATTTCGCGTAATAACGATAATAGCACGTGTGTAATCGTTGCGTGCCACCCGATGAGAACATCATTGAGTATTTGTATGATAATGATATGATTCGTGTCTCTCTCTCGGTGTATTGTTGAAGGCGCAGTTCCATTGTAAAAGATCGCATTGAGGAAGAAGACTTGCGCGCGCGCGCGTTCTTATCTCGTGACAAAGGCCGGCATTGCAATCGATTCTTTATGCGGGCGTCAGAGTACTGTAACCATTGGGGGGTGCTCGAATCAGGAACCTAAATTCCTGCTTTTATACAAGGTTCTCAAATTTCCACACAAATTTTCCCGTTTTTTTTTTTTTTTTTTTTTTTTTTTAAACAACTCTTTTTATTCTCATTGCGAATATTCATGTTATGAAAAAGTTTGCCAAGTAAGTAACGATTGAATCGCGTGATTCTCCGCACTCGATTTGTTTACACGTGCGCGCAATTGAATCCCGTAACAAAACGAGCTATATTTAGAGGATCGAAGCACGCGCTTCTGATCCCGCGCGAGTGCACGCGAAATGCACGCTTTCGGCGGAGATTTAATCGCGGGCCGCTCTCTCAGGCGCGCGGCTATTGAGAATGAAACTTTTGTTCTCGCCCGCGAGCGTGATGATAACGACTCGAGCGAGGCTTTTTATCGCGTCGTAATACGATGTTCCATTCTCTCTCCCATCGGGAGAGAAAGCGAAAAGGAAGCGATTTCGCTAACGTCTCATTGTGCGGACACTTATAAGGGGTGAATAATAACCACTGAAATGACAGTAAAAGCGCTTGGCTCGGCGGAAGAAAATGAATCTGTCACCGCGCGCGCTCCATCAGAGGAAGGTGCAAATCTCAAACTGTACATAAAATTACAGAGAATTGTAGACACAAAGAGAGGAGCGGGAAGAAACTTTCTTTAAAGAGAGAGAGAGAGAGGTGCGATACAAGTGCTTTTCACTGTTGCACTTTGCAATCGCTTCTCTCTGTATGTATTTGTTGTGTCGCTTGTTTATAAAAAGCAATTACATCAAAGTCTATATATTACGTCTGATGAACGGAATATACCGTTTTACGACACGTATGACGGAACTCGTAAAGAATTATTTTTAGAAGGCTTTTGCCTTCACACCGGCGATCGCCAAGATCCAAAGAATATTCGGTGACGATATGGAGCTGGAGAGATATTGACGTAATCGGAGACCTGTTCTCGGTATGATGCAATATGGCAATCTTGTAGAGACTACCTACCTTGTAAAGAAAGAAAAATCTCGATCTTTTGAAACTACTTTTACATTTGCGGGACAACAGCGTATTTCTTTATCTCGAAAAATATGAGATTTATGTTCAATACTCGCACACACAGTTAGAAAAAAAAAGGAAAGGATGCAAAAGTGCTCTGTGAAAAAAATTGTTCAGTAAGATAGGACGAGAGAGAGAAAGAGAAAGAGAGGAAGAAGAGAAAGACGCAATTTTATTAACGCGGGTTGCGACTTCCGCCCGCGTCGGAGCGTTGTGTCAAATCAAAATTAGATTAGATGAATCTCCGCCTAGTCAAAAGGCACCGCGATCGCGGAGTTCTATTTATAGCCGATTATTATTAATGCACGTGGAAGATCCTTGGAAATTCCTTATGCAAGCGTGGTGTTTTTCCAGGAAATCTAGTTATGAATTGGAATAGACACTCTCGGAGTGTTGTAGTTTAATTTAGTTCAAACTACCGCGGATTAGAGAGAGACTAAGTGATCGACGTGTACGACAAATGTTTGAGTAATGTCAACAACGTGTGTGTATATTCACCGGGTTTATTAGTGACTTTTGATGTCAAACTTTTTTTCAAAGTTCTGACTCTATTATTTTACATAACGCAGAAACGAGCGCGAATTCCTCGTGTCAGAATTACGTTTTCAACGAACACGTTTTTCTTTACTTTAAATAAAGCATGCGAAAACATCCGAGGCTTCCGTTAACCTGTCGTTAACCCAGTTAGGGCCGCTGTTCCAGCACAACTCGCTCTAGTCCGTTTTGCAGCCATTTCACGACCGACGAACCGATTTCTCATACAATAATGAAGCGACATTAAATCGCGCAGTTACAGTCATTGGTATTACAATATCCGGAACTTGCTTGCGCGCAAAAGAATACTGTCACTTTGTTTTTCAGGAAAGATTATCAATCTCGGAATTGGACTGATACGACGTTTTCTCTAACATGTCGATAGTTTCTTCCTTTGGCAAGAAACTCGCACGTCTTACGTCACTTTTGTGTGGTTGCTGACCCGAGCGAAATTTGTCGGACGGAAGATGTCGATTAGTCGAGCGAAGAAATAAAAGTGAACGGACATTTTAAGTCAATGCGGGATCTTGGAGGAAAAACCACTTTTTCTTTTTTTTTTAGAGCTAAGTGTGTCACTGACAACAACTATCGCGACGGCGATGTAATCAATCTGAAAACGACAGGGAATACACTGCAGATCAATCTCTCTCGCCCGTGCACGGTGATCATTCAATTAATAATCGCTCGCGGCTCTTTTTCGCAGCCTCTCTCAGTTAATGCCATCTAATAAAATCGAAGAATAAAAAGTAATGCAAAAAAACCGTCAAGGAGATGTTTAAAAACATAATATATGACAAGATGTTTTTTGCGAACAGTCAGGAAACAAATCAATTTCTTTTATTGAGTCTTTTCAAGGAGTTTCAAAACGCACTTCGTATCTTTTGTGCGGAGAAGTGTTGGCAAAAAATTGACCGATTGAAAACACGAATTGAAAAATGCTCAAAAGTATCTTTTTTTTTTTTTTAATAAAGAGCGATGTCGTTTTAATGAAAGTTGATTAATAGACTTTGTTTTTTAAAGCGTGTCAGGAACTTTAGAGTGTTTTTTAAGTGTTTTAAAATTCTAAAAAAAACCCCTACGAGAAGAGAGATGCCAGAGATCAACTTGCGATAAAAAGATGCACGCGGACTTTTAATGAAAAGCCATCGTTGACTCGGCGGACCAATTTACTTGTGACGCAATTAAATGTATCAGCGGGCGACGGGAAAATCTCGAACGCCGCGCATACATAAATATGTATAATATTCGACGCAGACGCACGACCGTTACACGCGCCTCAAATGTCCCGAATTCGTTGCATCTGAATCGAATTGATTGATACTCGAGCGCATCCACGTTAAATCGTGCGCGCGCGTTTACCTTGGCACAAATTCCTCTTTGAGATTACATACGCGCTCATTCATGGATAAATAGCGCTCTCACGTACAAGGAACTTTACGATCCGATAGAAAGTGCTCCACCACCCCTTCGGTGGTATTCCCCCTCGCGTTACACGGATATGACGTCGAGAGAAGTTTTATTGCCACATATTCCAGATTAAACTGGCTTTTGCTTCCATATACCGACAACGACGCAAAGAGATTTCGCCGCGAGCGTCGCGAGGAAAAAAAAAATACATCGCGTCCCGTGGAATATTAATTGCGACCTACTAATGTCTTTCTTTTCGCGAATCGAATCCACGTTATTTATATTAATCCGGAGAAGAGATTTTTCCAATATGATATCTAATAATAAGCGCGCGACAAAAATTCTCGTTGAAGGACGAAAGTTAAGAAGCATTTCGCCACAGAGAGAAATATAGATAGACAAATAGACAGTGGAGAGGAGAGAGGAGAGAAAGAAAGGAGAAATTCTTTATCAATTTATCAATTCTTACAATAGCCATTCTTATTCCCTCTCTTTACATGAATATTTCAAATGCATCTTATACGAATCTTTTCATTTTTTATTCGTGAGACAAACGTTTCGTCTATTTTTTCCTCTCTCACAAATGTGTAAAATAAAAAAAACAATTGCAGCACATATAAAATAAAATGACAACGGGAGATATACTTTACAAAACAGATTATATCAATACGTATCCTATGGGGGTAATGGCAATATGTACGTGCGGAAATCCATATGTATTCGGCGCACTCGGATATTACATTTCCAAAGCACATCCGTTATGGCACTAACGAGTCTGTGTACAAATATGGCACAATGATTTTATTGTCGTCACGTTACGACCCACGTGGCGATATGTTACATCCGCGCGGTTCGTCTTTGATGTTCCCGCACGCGCCTGCAGGTGCGATCGTTTTCCTGTCCGATTATACGTGGCCGGCTCGCGTGACGACATTGCTCAATCAGGCAAGGTGTCTCACGTCAAATTAATTCTCTGTATTAAATTTCGTGTTAAAAAAAAAAAAGAAACAAAATGGAAAAAGAGTAATATTTAGTTTCAGAATTAAGAAAATATAAATTTATTTAAAATATAATTACGCGTAATTATCAAACTTTCGTTCTGTGCATATTAAATTACAGAAAATTCGCTCTTCCAGATCGAGGGGCTTGTTTATTTATAAATATTTATAAAAAGCTCTCGCACATTATCGCTCGTGCGTAACTTTTCTTTGGCGTGATCTCAGCTCAGGCGCAAGCAGAATGAACGCGGCGCGATGGAGATAAGCAATCAGTTAACGGACTAGACAACCTCCCCCAGGTTGTCCCAATTGACTCGCGACCATCCCTTAAGTAGACGAAGTGCTTGTTCACAATGGCGACGGCGACGACGACGGAGAAAACAGAGGACGTGGAGAAGAAGGACAAGAAGGAGAAGGAAAAGAAGGACAAGAAGAAAACGGAGGACGTGGAGAAGAAGGAAAAGGCGCCAAAAGAGAAAGACGACGCGCCAAAAGAGAAAGATCTGCCGAAGAAAAGATTCATCAATACAAATCTGATATCGCTCAAATGTCTTCTCTTCGTCTTTTACGCCGGTAAAGTACACGTCGATGTATCGAGCAGTAAGTTCGCGTCGAGTGATTTCTATCTAATTCGCAACGCGCTTTTTCCCCAGGCATCGGCAGTCTCTTCCCGTTTCTTCCGTTGCACATGACAAAAATGGGTCTGAGCATCGAGGAGGTGAAGTTCGTGTCTATGGTGTCGCCGGCGGTCTCGATACTGGGACCGCTCGTTGTCGGAATGAGAGCCGACACTTACTTGAGCTCCGGATCGTCGAACGGATGTAGCTGCAAGTACAGCGTTTACCTGCGTTTAACGATCGCCTACACCTGCCTCTCCTCGGCGCTCTTCTATTTTCTGCTGCTCGATCTGCTCCCGCTTCACCTGCTGTCGGTCGAGAAAGCCCATCCGCCGAACGTAATCTTCGGATGTAACGAAAACAGTTCGATGGTACGCTCGCATAATGCCATAAAATATACTGACAATACTGTGAAACTGAAAAAGAACGCGACGGTTGAATTTTACATTACAAAATTAGAATAAATGTTATTTCTTTTAGCTAGAAATACAGTGTAAGGTTGCCTTACGTCAAACGGAAATGATGATATTTCTAGATACAGCAAGAGAGATGCGTGAACCAGTGTCACCGCTGGCCCGGCGAAGACAGCGAGACGGGCACGATGTTGCTGCAAAATTGCAGCTACGTCTGCATCCCGCACACCGTGTTGGACATTCAACAAAAGGACATCGACACGTTTCGAATCACCGTTAACGTTGAGACAGACTTTAACAAGAGCAGCGGCGATAACGTCGCGCTGCTGGACAGCGAATTTGACATGAAGGTGAGGATATTTCACAGAACCTACACATGCGAAATATCTCATCCAGCGCTTATTAAGATGAAGATTTTTTTCATTACTCGCAGGAAGAACTGAAAAAAGCTCATCGCTTCGTGATCAAGGACGAGCCGCCGCATTTGTGTTACGAGGATGACAATTATAACGTCATCTGTCATGTTTACACCGAATATTCGAACGTTCTGCCGATAAACGGCACTCTCGGACAAGCGTTAAATCCCGACGACGAGGAGAAGTATTGTCTGTATCCCATGATCGAGCGCTTCTTCTGTCGCATATCGCCTGTATTGGAAGCCAGGAGGATCAAGTACAACGAGACCTGTTTAGTTATGTGCGATCTGGTCGACCCGTACACGCACCCGGGTAATGTTTCGTATTTAGTTTTTTTTCCGGCGTGTTTGCAGCGCGACGGAATTTCTCGTTTGTAACAACAGCGATAATATTCTTGTTTCAGCCAGCGTGCTGAAGGCCGCCGGCGACGACTGCAGCGTGCTGGAGGCCATTACAGGCGGTTGCAGCATTTTCTCCGTAGGCTGGGCAGAGAAGGCGAGGTTCTGGATATATATGGCCGCGCGCTCGATCGCGGACACCAGCTTGATGGCCGCGTTGACTCTGATCAACGCCGCGGTGGTGATCGCGACCAGGGAAACGTCGTGCGGTCGCGGCGACGTCGGGCGCCAATTGGCGTTCGGTTTTCTCGGTTTCGCTATCATGGGATCGTTGAGCGGCTACCTAAGCACCTTGACGATCGATGTGTGGCCACCTTACGTTGCGCCGCTTCTCCTGCACAGCGGGATGATGCTTCTCGCGGTTCTCATCGTTCTGCTGGCTTGCGGCATGCCGCTCAGTCGTCCCGAACGTTACTGGCACACAAGAAACGGCATGCTGGCGCTACCATTAAGCGCCATCAAACGTTACGGCAACGAGATCTTCGTCCTGGTCCTCATTTTGATAGCGTTGGGAACCTTTTGGAGCGCGATGGACAGCTACTTGCCTTTGTAAGAATTCACTGAAATCGATCTTAGAGCATTCAAGAAATGTGTTTTGTTGTCGGATTCGTAATAACAATGCTCATTTTTCGTTTGATAAATATGAAAAATTCCTTTCTCCTTCGTGCAGATATTTGCAAAAACTAGGAGGCGATGATTTGACTATCGGTATCACTATGACCGTCGGTGCTGTACCGACGTTCCTGTTCCTTTGGAAGTCTGAACATCTTGTGGATTACTGCGGACACAGTAACATCTTTATCACCGCTTTCACAGTGTACATACTAAGGTAGGTAAGTTCTTCTAGTCGGACAATACATTATCGCGTGACGATTGCCAACGACAATCGATTAGACGACAGTTCTCAAGAGTGTTTTCCCGTCATTAAACACATCTAATTTTAATCATAGGTTTATCATACTGAGTGTCATGACGGGACCTTGGTGGTCTCTAATCTCGGAGGCTTTAGAAGTATTCACGTTAGGAATAATGTGGGTTACTGCCATCCTCTACGTCAGACATTTGCAACCGCGTTATTGGGTTGTGACTGCCCAAGCAATGCCTGTGATAGCTCATTTCTGCGTCGGTACGTTTCAGTAGTTGAAACAGTCGGGTAGACTGTTCAAATTGTTGATTTTTGTTGTTTTTTTTATCCGCACAGGTCGATGCCTCGGAGCCGTCATCGGTGCTTACGTTAAGTTCGGCGACGAGGATATCGTGTACTCGTTGGGACTCGTATATCGTTACATGGCGATAGCGGCTACCGCCGTTGCCATCCTGTATTTTATATTGTATCATGGTCTAGTGAAGCCGAGATGTTATACAAACACCGTTAAAAAACCTCGCCAACCTCCAACTATTGTGCAAGGTAAGCGGACTTGCGATACGCGCACACGCTAATCGAATTGTTTCTCGCATTTCTAACATACGCATCGTAATTTTCACAAGCCACTATAAAGGATCCTGAATTGAGTAAGTGATCCGATATGTTCGAGATTTTCTAATTTGTAGTATGTCTTTCGAAACACATATGTGTGTCGTATGTATTACTAAATTGCAGTTCTGTAACTGCATTTTTCTCACAGTATTTCTTCTCTGCACAGTATTTCTCCTCTGCACTGTATTTCTTCTCTGCATGTATCACAGAGAATTATATAATATATACATACATATATATATATATATACGTGTAGCTGTTCACACACAAAAACGCGTGCTGTATTTCTCATATTTTTATCGTTTTCATAATTTTTTTACAATTTTGCAAATACAGTGATGAATGGAAATGGAAATTACACGCCGCTGAGAGTATACCATAATGGAAAAGGCAGGAAAGGCCAATTTCGATACTAGAAGTTATCTATAAGGGTGTGAAGAATTCTAGGAACAACACTGATTCCACAATGCAACGTATAAGCATCATCGGTACCAAAACGTCAAGCCGACAACGTGTGCTCTCAACATGTATTTTCGCAGTGCATCGCATTTATTGTTAATTTTTTTTTAAGATAAGTCGAGACATTAATATTATTTCTGTTTCTTAATGTTATTATTTATACAAACCAGTATCGTACAAAAACTTGCTCAAATATGTTCCATGAGCTACAACTTTGTATCCATAAAAACAAAAAACAAAAAAAAACTGCCACGATAATGAAATAACATAACGCAAATATAAAAATTTTTGTATCAGAGAGATAAAAAAAGAAAAACACTTCTTTTCTGTGCGTAAAATTACAGATGTCTAACATTTGCTTAAGTTTCTATTAAGTTCTGTATAAATCGCTAGATTCATAATTCACGAAACATTGATGGTTAAATTTCTATGGCGAAACCATTACAGCGAAACATGTATTGTGTCTTTTTACATAATATGAGCCAAATAGATATCAATACACTAAAAGCAAAACTACATGATCAGATAAATGTTATATTTCTGTGTTCTCTGATATATGTGTATGTGATAAAAAGAAATGAAATAAAAAATCATTAAAGAGAAACGACCGCTGTAATTGTTATTTTATAAAGAACAATTATATGTGCCTCGTTCATTTATTTTGTTTTTTATATTTAGACAAAGAGAATAATTTAATTTTGTATGAACTTGTAGATTTTTGTTTTTGCACATATAATATAAGAAACAAGTTCACATGAAAAGAAATAATTGTCTTTATTCTTACGAAACTTATGTTGCACGAACTTATATATTAAATGTAGATAATGTTAAATATCTAATGTCTAAATATCTATAATCTAACGAACTATATATAAAACAACTTATATTTCATACGCACTTTTTTTATTTCGCGAAACTTGCATAAATCACATACGCGTATTGCTTGCAAAAAATCCGATAGCAAACAAGAAATACGTCTAACTATTTGTCTTGTTTTTATATAGAATACGTATGTACAGTAACACCGGCATATATATATATACACTTTCATCTTTCGAAATCAAAGGTAATCGAACTTTATTAGCCAGTTGCTAAATATTTATGTGCGTTATGATCGTGGAGTTTTTTAAGGGAACAGTGTTCAGAATACGCTGATTCTTTGGTGATAATGCGCAAGTATCTCGAAACGAAGTGTCTGACCAACAAAAATTCGACAACTCTGACTCGACAAAAGTGTGCAAATTAAATACATGAGTGCATAATAATCGATCAGCTACAATAACGATAAGTCTTCGCACAAAAAAACATAACATTTCATATATCTTGTCTGTAAGATATGTATTATATAGACGCTGTGTTATGTACATACGTACAAGTGTGCGAATTAATGCTGCGTACTTATGGCGCACAAAAATTACACATTTTGACACTGGAAAAAATATCCGAAACTTACTCACTATCAATATTAGAAATGTAAATTTATATTCAATTGTAAACTGACACGATGTTCTACACTTATTAATAACATAACATTTACAACAGTTGTGTAAAATCGGAATTTCCTGTAAATTTATATTTTTTGACAGTGTAGATGTATAATGTCAAAATCTGCAACACTTTTACTGTTTTCTAATCGAATCTATAATAAAAATCTTTCAGTAAAACATTGTAATAATGTTTCAGAAGATATTGTTGTGAATTTTACACAGCTTTTTGTTTTAGAGAATTTCCACCTTTTTTATCTCTTAAAAGATAGCTTCAAGTAATGGCTTTGGTAATCAATTAAGTACACAACAATGTTTAACTCTTTCAATGTAACACTTGTAGTCGTAAAGTGTTGTAAAGTGTTCCTTACAAAAAATAACAACACATTTAGTAGCATATGTATGCCATAAGTTGTCCGCGCATTACTGTATATATTTACAAAAGAACGTAAATCTTAAATTATGTAAACTAATAATAGACATAATAGAATTTATTTAAAAAAAAAAAAAAAATGGCATTCTATCAAACGTATTACATTACTGTCGTTGTGTAAAAAAAGTTTGCTGAAGTATAACTATAGTTATCTATAATAAACAGATTGAGAATGGACTCTAAAAAATGACAACATAGACCTTTGTAATTATTATTAGAAAGCGAGTTCGTCACACAATGCCATTTGTGAAACATTTTGATGTTTATTTTATTATAATCTAGAAATGAAATACTTTATACACATCTCTCATATACACATCTCTGTATATAATACAAAGACATTTCTTTTTTCTGAGAGGTAACTGTAACTTCTTTAAGAACAAAAAGAAAAAGATTAAGGCTCTAAGACGAGAAAACTGTGTTTTACACTTTCTAGACGATTTGATTATAATTATAAAGCTGATAATAAACCAATAGAATATTCTAATTTACACAAGTTTAGAAGTTACATATACCTTAAAAGCTTCCGAATTAATCATCAATAATAGCACAATCGTCGATAATAATGTCATCCGATCTTTCAGTCGAAGTAACTTCTTTCACATTTACTACATTACTATCGTTTTGATGTGAATTTACGTCATTGTTCAATATCAACAATTCCGTGTCAGTGACTGTCTTTGTTTTGTTTCGCAACTCCACTTCTTTTAATGTTTTTTCAAACTCTACTTTTAAACGTTCTGTAAACGTTATAGACTCGTCGTCCTTAGTTGGAGTAGCAATGCAATTCGTCGAACTGTCTTCTTGTTCACAATTATTTGTCTTATCGGAATCTGCGTGCGATGACGAATTCGTCTCTATTTGCTTTTCAATTGATATTTTGTTCGAGTCCGTTAAACCTTCTGTATCTTCAATCTCGATGCCGTGATCTTCAATGTGCTGCAAGTAAAAGATAAATTGTTCCTCGTATTTGCCAAAGTTCTCAAGCGTCATCGAAGCACTATCGTCTGTTCTCGACTTGTCATGATCATCGACTTTTTTCAAAACCGAATACCCGATACATTTCTCATAATCCCTTGAAATCACGTCGTATACTTGGCTCTCTTGATCTCTCGTTGAATGCGCAATGTCATCACCGACGGCTCGATGCACAACTTGTTTTTTACAGAATAGCACATTTTCAATAACTTTACATTCTTTAACAAGGTCAGACGGCTCGATAACTTTGTGATCCAATCTTTCAATTTCAGGCTCGGCATCGGAATCGTTAACGCAAATCATGTCTAATGGAAGTTCTACATTTTCCGTTATTGTGTTCTCCTTGGTTGAAGACGGCGGCGCGTTCTTTTCTACTTTTCGAGATTTCACCCAGTCATTATATTCGCGTACTGTTCTGTCGTTAATGTGCGTTAATTGTACTACCGTGTCGCGTATAATTCGAAAAAACTGCGTTATTTTTTTTCGCGCCATCAAATCAATATCTTCATTCCGTTCGTTTAAATTAAATAAATTCACTAGTTTTTCATTTATGTTATTTAAAACTTGTTTGAGTTCTTGACTGTGAGGTAACATCTTTTCACTAAACGAAGGAGGAATCTTCTTCAGAGATGAGCACATCACTTTCAGAGGTTGTTCTATTATTTTATTGACATTTGTTTTGTCCCATGCAAGCGCAACAGGAACTATTTTCTCGGAAGATATAATAATATCCTTATTCTTGTTGTTATTCTTGTTACTCACATTGACTGTAGGATTTTCGACAATCTTCGGTTCGTCGTCAGAGTCACTGTCAAGTTCGATTATGTTGGAAATCAATGTTTCTTGCGGTATGTTCCGCAAGATAATAGGAGGTCTGTTTGGTGATTTGGGTATGGACACCATTGTGTTTGATTGAAGTGATTGAGGTGCGTGGAATTTATTCGACTCCGTTGGCTGATACAATTTTGATTGTAACGTTTGGCTCGTCTGCGGCTGTGACTGAGGAATAAGAACTGCGCACCTACGAGGTTGGGAGTCTGCAGTAGACGGTGTAACATAAGTGTTTGAACCCGCCATGGAACTTAGTAGAGTAGTGCGATATATTGTCTGTTTTTGCTTTAATGTATTGGCATTTTCAAATATCGATGATGATGAGACGTCTGAACGAGACGTCTCATTCACTGTACTACTTGATGATGGAAAGAGAACGTTATCCGACACAGTCCTGATCTTATTGGGCTCGGTTACTCGTTCATTCGGAGAGAGATTAGTCAACATCGAAGTTGGACGTGGCCGGATCGGATATACTTGCTTCACATATGTATTTACGCCATTTAAATTGGTATGCATGGGCCGAGTGAGTTTGAACTTACTCATTTGTTTACGTTTGTTCACTTGATTTATTATTATCCCATTGTTTGTAGGTATATATGTCTCATCTTCCTCTTCGGAATTTGATTCGTTTCTTCGACGTTTGCGTTTCCTCGTACGCGGACAACACGGCGATTCATCTAAATTCATTTTATCCTCAATCTCCTGGGCAGACATTACCTTACTGTTTTTGAGTATTCTGTGAAACATATTAAATTCCAATATATAAATATGCACACTTTCATAAAAATTACTAAAAATTTACGTTACTAATAAAAGCATTTCTTGTGACAATACCTTTTTACTGTTTTTACATGTTCAAGAAGAGCCCAACACACAGCTCTTGCGCTGTACAAATCACTAGGATTGCATACAAAGCACTTCCATTTTTCATCTGCCTCAATTTTCTTTCTAACCAAAGATGTGAAATTTCTTCTTATACATTTTGTACAAAATGTATTACTGCAGTATGAACAGCAATATAAACTACCACCATTTGCGCACCATCTACAGAACATGTCTGTAGCATCATCGCCTAAAGATAAGTATAAATCATAAGATATAATTCTAATAAATTATAAAACACTTTAAAAAACATGTGAAAATAAATTGATTATATTACCTTGCTCAAAATTGCCATCTCCATAAAATGCTCGACATTTTGCACATAGCAGTGTGCGAAGTACAGGATGTTGATACATATTATGAGCTTGAGATGGAGCAGAACCTATGTGCACATCGCATGCTGTACAATGAAGTCTCCAAAATCTTACAGATGCAAGATCTAAAACATTAAATGTTTACACATAATATATACAATTTCTGCAATTCCAAAAGTGACTTTTTGTAAATTTATAAATCCTCTGTAACCAGTTAACAATCCAGAATACAAATAGGGAAAAAAAACTTGAACTATAAACTGTTAGTGAGAAGTAAAAAAGATTTCTTGTCTATAGAACTAACCATTGTCGAACATGAGGTTGTAGAAGTTCTTCTCTTCCTCAGAAACCGGCGCGAGTTGTAGTTCGGGAATGTTAAGTAAATTGTTATCTTTCTCTGATATTGCTGCAGTAGAAGAGAACGAAATATAGGTTAGAACGACGAGTAACGAGATCACGTCTGGATATAGAAGATCGCATTTTGTTGCCATTCGCTTGCAACAATCATTACTCACCATTTGTCTCCGTTTCCGACTCTTCTTTCACCTGTACCTCGAGCATACTTGAGATATCCATGTTAGTTGGCAACCTCGTCGATCATCAGCAGCAAAGTGTATGTTTCAAAACAACCGGGATTGTTGCACCGCCATTTTCCTACAGAAGAGCATGAGAGCGGTTGTAGCGAAGTTCCAATCGACGCGGAACCGCAAAGCTTCGCGTTCTCGAGGTCGCGCTTTGTCAAATATTCGAAGATCTTTCGCGCTGTAGTTACGCCAGTTAACTCGTTCTGTAGTTAACCTGCTACAGCTGAACTCCTAATTCCATCCTACTCTGACAGGAATGGCACATCGAAAAAAAAGAGCGGAGAGTAAGGGAGAGAGAAAGAAAGAGAGAGAGAGCTACATCGAACATGTGGCGTTCATATTCTCTATGTTGTTGTTTTTTTTTTTATAAACAATTTTCTCTTCGTCAAACTTTTAGGAAACACTTTGCGCAATATGAGAAGACACACAGAATTTTAATATTCCGCTCGCACATACACACACATCGCACATGCAGCCACTTGTGTGGCTTGCGTTTCAAAATCCATCGCCGGTGAACTATGAAAATCTATAGTTTACCTTATGCACTTTATAGATTTTCACCCCTATGTTTCTTAAGGCGCCTTTTCATATTTTCCCACATGAGTCGACGTTTCCAACGGAACGACACACGTGATCGTTGCTGTGGAAACGATTGTTTAAATATGGCGCACATTTTCAATTTATCTTCGAACGCGAGAGGGAATCCTGTCAGAGAGAGCGTACGAGAGTGCATATCAGAACGATGAGCGAGGAAATTACGGAGAAGAGCGCGTCGCTCGACAAGACCGCTCGGAAACTCACTGAGGATATACAAAACATGTCGAATTACAAGGCGCTTTATAGCGAAATACAGGTGCGTGTTGAAGCTCCAAGTATTAGTCCACATTGAGAGAAGTTTGATTGTTGTTATCGTTTTTTTTTCGCAGAGGCTCGTCGCGTCGCCCGCCGTGGACAAAGACGATTTCAAAAATTCGCTGATCGCGGCGTTAAAAACCAACGGCTTGGAGACGGAGATCAGGAACACCGTGTTTCACTGGGCGCGATCGCGAGTACATTTTTGTTTTTACTACTTTTTCCGCGCTGCATCCTTGGAACAGGTGCATCTGAACAAATTTTCAGGGCTCGTTGCACTCGCGATCGGTATCGCACATACAAGCGGCCGATCTGAGTTACTTGAAGAAGACTCAGATTCAATGGGAACGGCGCATACAGAAGTCACTGAATTCGACGTGCAGCGAACTAAACATTCCACTGGCTCGTATAAGACCAACTGCCGATCGGGATGAACTTGCCGAAAAGTGGAACGAACTGAGCACTTACGACATCGGTAAATTTTATTGCGATACAGGTTGAAAATATCGTTTCATTTATGAATTTCGTATCGTGAAGTAATTTCTCTTCAGATTTGTCGCAGTATCGACCATTGTACGCGCCGAAGGATTTCTTAGACGTGTTATTTTCCATACGTGATCCTTCCTTCAAGAAGCAACCGTGCGTGTATAACTCTATAGATTTGTTAACATAACAATTATAAAAATTAATTACAATTTTTAATATAATATTCGTAAGAATAAGACAAACGTTTTTCAACAAGAGCGGAAAACCGTTTCAGAGACGAATTGAATTGGGATTTTAGTCACATACAAATTGGCGTAAAAACACTCGCGCAATTGGTAAATAAATTTTATACATTTATTGTATAATTTGTGACTTATATATATATTTGAATACGACGTCTCTTTTCTATATGTAGAGACGCATGTATTCCGAATTGGCTCAAGGAATGCCGTTACTCGGAGTGAATCCTAACATACCGTCAGCGGAAGGTTTTCCAAATTTAGAAGCCGAGCGTACGCATATCGGCGAAAAAGTGCTGAGCTCCAATCACGCACCGATTGCTCAAGAGTTTCTCAAAAGAGGCTCGCCGCGAGCGTTACGCGGTCGGCTCTGGTCTCTCGTTCTTGGATCCGTTATCAAAGATAACGTATGATTAATGTTTTCACAAATCGATGTCTTTGATACGAATTTAGATAAATTTTCTTTTGTTTCAGGACGTAGAATATTACGATGAATTAAAAAGCATGGTTTTGCAATACGACATTGTGATAGATAAACTGATAATAATGGTAAATTTGTTCGGTTGTTTGTTTTCAACACATTTCTCGATGTAAAACGAAGAGTAATCATATGTTAATGTAACGATGTTGCGCGCAGGATGTACAGTTAACGGCAAGAAACGACGATCAGTATTTTGTCTTCGAGGATATTTTATACAAAACCATGTTGTGTTTCTCGCGAGATTCCGAGGTGCTTGCCCCGGTCACGACTGACAGAAGTGCCGGCGGCCAAGTGATTCACGCGGTTCTGCAGGGCAAACCGGCGACGTTAGAAAACACCTTGGTTTTTCCACCGAGCGGTGTTATTCCGTTTCACGGATTCACAATGTACGGTAAGGAATTCTATTCTAAAATTATTACACGGCATTGAGAATCAGTTAAATTTTACGCGTGTAATTTAATCAAACGAAACTGCTATTATGTGTGTTTGCTAGCTACACCGTTTTGTTATTTATACGACGATCCCTGCGCCATGTATTACACTTTTCGTGCGTTTTACTTGAGATATTGGTTTCGTCTGCACACCGTGTCGAGCCACGAACAAGGCATAGTCGCTCTCTGTTTGCTCTTCGAACGATTACTGCAGTGCCACGAACCGCAATTATGGGCCCATTTAAAAAATATACACGTCCAACCGTGAGTGTGTTTCAACGTCTTGTTTTTCTAATTGATTATACGTTTCCGATTTACGTATGTTAATTTCTTATGTGAGCGCACTTAATTTTTTTTTAGCATACGAATAGTTTTTAAATGGCTCATGAGGGGCTTCAGCGGTCATTTACCACCCGAACAGCTGTTGTATCTGTGGGATTTAATTCTCGGTTATGACTCTTTGGAAATTATCCCGTTGTTGGCAGTGACAATACTGAGTTTTCGAAAAGAAAATTTACTGCAAGTCAATACTCAGCAAAATGTTGAGGTGTGCAAACTACAGTTTATTAAAACATATGTAAATCATTATGTTGAGGTGTGCAAACCTGTTTATGCGTATAATGTGAATATTTATGTACATATCCTTGTTTTCAGGCTGTGTTAGCAGATTTATCTTCGTTGAAAGTGATGCCTCTCTTACAACTAGCTCTCTTGAAGGAATAATAGTATTATTATGTACACACATATGAAATACCGATGCGCAGCACAGAATGTGTAATTTTTTTATAATATATATACGTATCATATTTTGTTAATCCTATGGATTTGATGTGATAGTTCTATTCCCATACACAGAAAAATAATTTATATATATTACAATAATACTATATATATTATATCAGCGCATAATATGTATATATGCTAAATATCAAATATATAAGTAACATGTATTATTTAAAGATTTTACTTTTCAAACGTATTGCGATAAAACAATACAAACATGACCGAAAAATAATCGCTGATATCCAGTGAAGTGTCGTTGAACAATATCATCGCGGGGGAGGGAGAAGCGCGCTGCGTCTCGGGTGGAAAGGTGGAGAGGGAGACTTTCCTGTTTCCGGCTGTCAACCCGTCACAACCCGTGGAGCTTGGTAGAGCAGCGACACTCGGTTCGCACAGTCTTTTCGTTGTGTTTATCGTGTTTGTCGTCGCACCGCACTCGAGATTTGCATCGAAAGTGCGTTGAATTGGCGTGTGTGAATGCGCCTCGATTTGCGAATCGTGAGTATTCCGCTTTGCGTCACGTTTCGCCGCGAAAATCGCGTCCCCGATCAGCGTCATTGCGGTAACGCCGAAGCGACAATCACACAGCCCGACGTTGAACCGAAGGGTAGGGTGATTCTCACCCCCGAATTATTAGTCATGCACGGCTTTGCTCGGCGACGCCGAACGACCGCGTCAGTGTTACCCGCTCGTAACCAACGCCGTTGATGCAATCCCAAGAGACTTCGGCGTCGATTTCTACCTGCCATTATAGAGGCCGGGAACGCCCAGCAAATTATTCGCATTTCTGTCCGAGCGATTGTATTACCTGCGCGGAATCTTGACTGACAAATACAATTGCGAGAGTTTCGTTTTCCAAAAGTTTTTGAAAACTCTGGTCATTGTTCTGCTCCAAAGTTGTGCTTTATATGGTCTCTATAAAGTCATTAATAATCCTCACATATGCTTGTATCAAACGTTCTCAAGTTTGATAATTTTGATTAATTATAATGCCAGACAAAATAACAATTGTGTCCACAATATGGACACAAATTATATTGCTACAAAATGTTATTTGATATAACCTTGTACCTTATTTTCTTTAGATTACATGATCTAAGCAGAGTAGAGAGATTTAAAGTGAGTTAGCAACATCAAAATGGCTTGGCGTTTTAAAGCATCTAAATATAAAAATGCTGCACCAATTGTTCCTAAGCCAGAGGCTTGTATTCGGGATATTTCTGTGGGCTCATATCAAACCTATGGGAACAACATAACAGCATCTGCAGCATTTATGGCATTCAATGTTGATCATAATGGTATATTTGCAGACTTGTACGATAGAGATTTATATTCTGTCGGCTTTGTTTTATTTGTTATTTTTCAACTTCTGGTTCTATTAAGGTTCCAGTTTAGCAGTATTGCCATTAGAAGATTGCGGTAGAAAGAGCAAGACTATGCCACTGCTTCATGCACACGCAGACACCGTGACAGATATGGATTTTTCTCCATTTCACGATGGCTTACTTGCGACTGGTTCTCAAGATTGTCTTGTAAGAATCTTAAAACTTTATTCTCAGTAAACAGAAAATATTGTTTAGAAATACTAATACTCCTATTTTACTTAAAGCAATTAGATTTCCTATACGTGTATATTATTTGAATTAGGTAAAATTGTGGCACATCCCAGAAAGTGGTTTGGAAGAGTCTTTGTGCAATCCAGAATGTACATTCTCTCATCGCCAACGAAGAGTCGAAGCGGTATGTTGGCATCCAACTGCCGAACATCTTCTGACTACTACATCTTTCACCAATCTGTCCCTTTGGGATGTTCTCTCTCAGCAGGAACTGTTCTGTAAATATATCTTACAACTTTATCAACACTTTTTCCTTTACATTTTCTGTTACTCGTGGACATTTGTGTGATATTGCAGCTAACAGTGATCACACAGAAGTGATTCAATCTGTAAGTTGGAAGCAAGACGGCATTGTTTTAGCAACGTCCTGCAAGGACAAGCAAGTGAGGATCATAGATCCTCGAGCGTCCTCTTGTATTGTTAACTCGTGCTCGAGCCATCAAAGCATCAAAGATTCCAGAATAGTTTGGTTAGGTAACGGTGATAGAATACTCACCACAGGATTCGACGCAGCAAGACTTCGTCAAGTTTTCATTAGGGACTTGAGGCATTTAAATGACCCAGTAAAGACGCTGGAGTTAGACTGCAGCACTGGGTAAGTACAAGTTTCTTGATTTTAATCTCTCTACATTGCAAAGAATTATGATTTACATTGAAAATACACACTGCTGATACATACAATAATATTTTTTGTAGTATTTTGATGCCACTTTTCGATCCTGACACAAATATGCTCTTTCTCGCTGGAAAAGGAGACACTACTATTATGTATATGGAAGTCACAGATAAAGATCCTTATCTCGTGGAAGGGATCCGTCACAGCGGCGAGCAAACCAAAGGAGTTTGCTTGGTTCCCAAACGAGCGCTAAATGTGATGCAGGCCGAAGTTAACAGACTGTTACAACTCACTTCCAATATAGTGATTCCAATCATGTATCAAGTGCCACGGAAAGTAAGCAGTAGTAATCGTGTGAATCATCATCGTGCATTATGCAAATTAAAAGTTTTGTAACAAGCATTACATTTCAGACGTACAGAGACTTTCACGCGGATATTTATCCAGAAACAGCTGGTTGTGTTGCTCAAAATAACGCAGCAGCATGGATTAAAGGTCATAATGCGCCTGTACCAAAAATATCGCTAGATCCTGCTAAAAGGAACAAAGGCGAAGACCCGATTACTGTGAGTGAACATTTTAGCAACTACTGTGATTGTTTTAATATTGTTCTCAATGTGGAATTTAAGGTAGTTTGGATCAAAAAAGAGATTCAAATGTTTGGTCATACTTGTAAATATTATTTGTACAATTTTACTTTTGTTTTTTAATCATCAATCACTGCATGCTTTTCATCGTCACTTTTTATTTGCATTGCCATTCATATCGCGCTAATAATAGTTTTATGTAAGACGTATCTGCAATGTACTATCTATGGTTGTAAAAAGTGCTGTAATTTTTAGTGTGAACTGTGTTCTCTCTTCTGAGATACGATATATATTATATGTATGTTTTTTATATATAAAAATATATATAAAAAAATATTTATAAAAAAATATTTATATATAAAAAAAGAGCAGATTATAAATTACGCATTAAAGTACTTTTATTTGCGATCTATATGTTTAATTTTTTATTTAAAGTTTTATACATGTATATATATGTATATATATTTAATTATTATTACATACACTGATACATGCATATTTTATTTTGCGCTATCTAATTTCTTTTTCCATATTCTGTGTATATTTTTTTCACGTTTCAGATATCCAATATATGTTTTATAGTTTATACATTAGCACCATTCAAACTATTATTCCTGGCACGTGTAATATAAGTGGCAATTGATGTTGTAGCTTATTCTGCAGCGTAAGTAAGAGTACGAAGTGTAAAAACATTTGGATCAATATTTAAAGTTTTCTTTCTATTACATTGGCTATTTCAAATTTTTAATTTAAGAGACACTTCAAGCTTTATCGGAGCTTTAGTTATGTCTTCTGTATTTTTTCGTATTTTCTGTACAAAGACAAAGTGCAAGCTATATGTGTATGTATGTGTGTAAAAGTTATGTGAATGTAGATATATATTTGATTGCTGTCGTTAAACTTATATATCACATCGAATGCAGAAACGCATTTTCAAACGTGAAAAAATCGAGCAGTGTAGCTTTATTCGTTGCGGTTCGCGGTCATTTAAGGATTTTACCGTACCTCCAGGTACACAAAGGGAATTTAGCGGCGCTCAAAGAGAATCAGTGCGAAATTAAAGTGGAACAACAACAAACTCAACAACAACAAATAAACTCCCGGCAATCAAAAGCCTTGGTCATTACCACGCCGAAAGGATTCTCGAAAGTACAGAGCAACGCCAACGAAAATGATGACAATATCGAAAACGAAGCCGAAAAAATCGACGACTCGAAAAAACTCGAGACGGAAGAAGAAAAGACGAAGATGCAAAATGGGGGACAAACTGTTCCACCGAAACCTTTACCGAGAGCTTCACGAACCAACAGCATTTCCGAAGAGGAGCCGAAACCAGTGGCGCGTCCTCGCACATCGCCGAATCCCGGATCTGTAGTTACATCAGTAAATCCTAACGCGATTGGCGGATATAAGGTTGTAATCAGCTTAGAAAAAAGAGCATTCTAATGTTATATAAGGAATTATCTGATGTCCGTGACAATGCGTGACATTTTTGCGTGTGCGATCGATTTTTTTTTAAATCACACTTACATCATCATTGTCATGTCATTACTAACATAGTAATTTTCTCTGCAAGAATAATTCTTAGGATACGTAGTAAAAAACGAATAAATATATATTTTTCTTTTTTTTTTTTTTTCAATTTGTAGCCCCGCCTCGGTCCTAAACCATTTCAAGCAAAGTCCACCAGTCAGGAATTTTCGTTCGATAAAGTCTTCTCCGTACCTCTTGCGCCGAATAGTGACAACACCAGCAACGGTTGTCATCATCAGAACGAAGTTAATAACGTTGTAGAGCATAACACGGAAGCGGACAAGTCGCCTACTTTGACGCCTAACGAGCGCGTGAAAGATGCGGAAAATGGCAAGAGCGATTCCAGTTCCATAGAGGAAGACGCTAATTCGAGCGACTCTGGTTATAAGCCGAAGACACCGAGCACTGCAGAGAGACGCAAAGTGTTTGAAACGAAAATGAAAGACGAGTCGCCCGAAAATGAAGACATTGGTAATTTTGAACGCGGCGCGAACAGAAATTCGATAGCCGAAAGACGGCGTCTTTATGAGAGTCGATCTGTATCTGTTACCGATGGGAATTTAGCGGAGAAAGCAATGGGCTCGCCGACCATGTTAAGACGAAGAGATTCCTTCAAGGCGAAGAGCGAAGTGATCAAAGAGGATGAGACGAAGAAAAGTATTCCCATGTTACGACAGCAGAGCATGGATCCTAAACTGGAAAAGATAGAACCAGTTTCAACAACACCAGTTTCGAAAAGAACATCGACAGTCTTCGGGAAAGTGTCCAAGTTTCGGCATTTAAAAGGCACACCGGGACACAAATCTACGCATATTGAAAACATACGTAATATCAGTCGTCAAATATCCGGCGAGTGCGATGGCTTTCACGGTAAATAATTTTTTCCCTCGAATAATGTACTTGAAAAATATACCTGAAAAAGATTTCAAGCATGATATAAATGAGTATATCTCTGTTTCTTTTGAACTTGCAGCTAATCCTGATCGAGTAGCTGTACCTTTGAGCGGTCCAGGTGGAAAGATAGCAGTATTGGAGTTGAAGAAAACCGGAAGACTACCAGATGGAGTAATGCCAGCATTGGTTCACGGCGCAACTGTGATGGACTTTCAATGGGACCCCTTCGATAATCAACGATTGGCAGTTGGTGAGTTTTTTTAGAGAAGTTATATAACATTGTAATAAAAAATATTTATTACAATTTGAAGAAAGTTAAACCTCTTTTCTCTCTTTGTATTAGCTTGCGACGATGGAATGATTCGATTGTGGGAAATACCAGAATCTGGTTTGGCAAAACCGACAAACGAACCGAAACACGTCATAGAAGCGCATACTGATAAGATCTACTTGATTAAATTTCATCCACTGGCTTCAAACGTGCTCGCGTCCGCTTCTTACGATATGACCGTCAAGATTTGGGATTTGTCGCTCTTGTCATCTACCGAAACAGCAATTGCGAAAATCACACTGACCGGTCATACGGATCAGATATTTAGTTTAGCGTGGTCGCCGTGCGGTCAGTATCTTGCCAGCGCGTGCAAAGATGGCAAATTGCGTATCTACAAACCTCGATCGAGTGATAGTCCCGTGAAAGAGGGAAAAGGTCCCGTTGGCACGAGAGGGGCAAGAGTTGTATGGGCGCTTGAAGGCAAATATCTTGTTGTAATGGGCTTTGACAAGTAAGCGCGATAAATCACGTTTTGTTTGCACGGTATAGTGCGGTAAACTGCGGAAGGAAATTATCGAAATCTTGTGTTTCAGAGTTTCTGAAAGACAAATCTACATATTTAAGATGGATAATCTAAATACTCCTTTGAACACTGTTGGATTAGACGTTTCACCTGCCATATTAATGCCATATTATGACGAAGACAGTTCTACGCTTTTCCTAACTGGACGTGTAAGAGTGTTTCTTAATTAAAAAAAAAAACATCTTAATTACATTTGAAGTTTGCTCATAATCTTTTTACTATGAAAAATCAATTTTAGGGTGACTCTACAATATACGCTTTTGAAGTAACCGAGGAACCTCCGTATTGCTGTCCACTGAGCCACCATAGATGCAGCAGTTTACACCAGGGCTTATCATTCCTTCCAAAAAATAAATGCGATGTGGCTAGCGTAGAGTTTGCATCTGCCTTGAGACTAACAAATAATACAATAGAACCTTTAAGCTTTACTGTACCGCGCATAAAGGTATGAACTATACAATGATAGATTAAAAAAAAAACTAGAAATCATTGATAAAACTTTTAACATATATACTTGTTTCAATTAGAGTGAATTATTCCAAGATGATCTTTTTCCTCCAACCAAAGTTATTTGGAAACCGACTTTATCCGCAGCCGAATGGTTTAACGGTATCAATAAACAACCATCTAGAATAAGTCTGAAACCGCCTGGTATGGACAATTGTAAGTAGAAACTATTCTATATGTTGTTAATTAAATCGGAAGATGTAATTAATTAATATGTGAATTTTTACATCCACAGTAACTGAGAATCAATCACAAAACGTAGTTACGCCTCCTCAAATTGCAAGCAAACCTTCAACAACTCCTTTTGGCATCACTACACAACCTTTCAGTAGATTAGTAGGTTGGAACCCGGATGTTAGAGCGAAACAAGAAGAGGTAAGACGTCACTAAATTTATGTTTGCATGTACTTTGTAAGTGAATATTGATTAAAAACTTTGCCGTAAAACAAAATCAGCAAAACAAATTTTATTCATAAAATCATGATTGGAAAAATGCATGTAAATTTTCACATTAATGTGTAGTAGTGGTATGCAGTAAAGTATGACAAGCTTGAATCACAAAATTGTCTTTTGCTTTATTATTTAATCGTACAAAATGCCATGTATGTCAGAAGAAATATTCAAAATTGCTTCCAAAACTTGTTGGAGAAAAAAACGAGTTTGTTTAATAAAAATTCCTATATAAATATTGTGCGTGTGAAAGAAAAGCAAGGAAGAAAAGAAAAGAGTCTTGCTTTTATGTAATATCATAACTGAGCGTATTGTGTGATATGTGTGATATGTGTGAGTCAGATCCAGAAAACTATGAGCCATTTTGTGGGAGATGTCATCCAGTGTTCACTGGAGCAAGATCATATGGAAGGTGTAGAGGAACACGAATGGGTAGGTCTTATTTGTGTTTACAGAGTTTGATTATTCAAGTAGTTAGTAGCTCGTATTCTTTTTTTTCTGTACTTTTGGTGGCACATATTATGAATGTGTATGTAAAAGAAATTTGTATAAAATTATGTTCACAAAGAAAGAAAAGAAAAGGACAATTAAATATACGTACGTAATTAAATATGCGTTGTTGTTTAGGATGAGTGAAACTTGAAGACCTGCGGAGATAGATGCAACCTGATATGGCAAAACTCAACCTATGTAGTTGTTCGAGCCGTAAATTATTTATAAGTTAGAGTTATATATCAAATGACAAGAACATCGCAGTGTTACTGTGTACAGAGCGAAAGGTAATTGTATCCGAGAGAAAGAAAGAGAGAAAGAGAGAGAGAGAGAGAGAAAAAATGTACTTCCAACGATTTTCTTTCGAAGAAGACGAGCGATAAGTACAGTGTTTTGTATCAATTTACAACAGTAATACTCATTTTTTCATAAATCTAGCTTAAGATTTTGTAAACACATTTTTCACCGCATAGAAATAAGAGAAATCAGGCCTTGTTAAATTACATTAATTAATTTCTAAAAAAAAAGAAGAAAAAAAAAGAATGAACGTCACAAAAAGGGGGTTTTTATCTTGGCAATGTAATCAATGCAATATATAACGCAGTGTTGATGTAACGCTGTTCTTATAAAACCAAATGCGTGATTATAGCTCTAGTCGGGAATCAGTTTTTTTTTTTAATTGCTAATTTTTCATACATTTCTAGATACAAATAATTCTATGGTATTATTACTGCTGTAGAAATCATATTATAGATATATAAGATATGCTTAATTACTGTCAAGAGAATTGAAAAACTTATAGTGCGATTTGACAATAGAGTTTCATCTAATCTATTTAATGAATATCAGTTTGGAGATTCAACGGATAAGTAATTCTTAGAAGAAGTATGCTAGTATATTTATTACGCTTTCCAGTACCGAGTGTGAACGATATCAATTGTGTCAGAGACGATTATTGACAGGTATTTGATTATTCGCTATAATCGATTGTGCATTAAAACGAATTCTTTACGTAAATGAAAATAAACTCAAAGTGCGTGCCATTTATAAAGCAAACGGATCTAACATTTTTTTGTCGCTAACGAAAACGACGTGACAGTATTATATCACTTATTGTTAGATGTAATTTTTAAATGTAATAATTCTTTGATGGAATTACGACGTTCTTTACTTAATGAACTGCCACACCGAGTGCCAGAGATGTTTTCGTTTCGGTAATGCTCAATGTCAATAATAGTCTCAATATACGACATAATATAATCTATCATCATATATGTGTGATAAAATATAGAGCAAGTGACAGTTTCGTCGCAGAATTATGAGACAGAGATTTTTTTACGACATTTCGTATCCGTGTATGCACATTTAAAAAAGATAGTATACAAGATAACTGATAAATAAGATGCATAAGGGAAAGCATTAAATATATATGTTAAGCACTCTGCAAACACATTAAAACAATATTATAACATGGAGAAAACGACTGATGATTGAATTTTTTATACTCTTCTTACCAGAATATCGAATATATACCATTAGAATGTTTCACTTCTTTCACACGTGTTAGTATGCAAAAAACTAATCCTCCTATAAACTATCTTTTTATGAAGAAGAAAAGCAAACTTTTTTATATCATAAACAGTCACACACCTCACATTATTTCTTTGTAATATTATACTGGGAATTGTGTAACTTTTCATATCGGCGGCATACGAATATATTCGAAAATTATAATGTAGTGCCAAAAAGTAAATTAGTAATGGTAATTTTTGTATTCCGCACACTTTTAGACCTGTAAGATGTTTCAGAAAAGCATTCGAAAGTATTAACAAATTTTCTATACGTGTCAATGGTAATGAGACTAAGACGAAACTTGGTGAAATTTTAGCATGTATGTTAATTTCTGTCCATAAAAAAAAAAAAAAAAAATAAGAAAATAGAAGAAAGAGAAATTCAACAGTATTGCGAACTTTGAAATAATTTTAATTCTAATGTTCGTGTATCACATTTATATTATAAGCACAGAAATACGATCATGATTTATACTTTTGCAGTTTTAAAGCGAACTCTCTATTCATTCGTGACAGAGGTGTAATAAAACGCGATCTCTTACAATACATAGAGAGAGATGAAGATTTACAACAAAAAATGTTCAAATCTCTAAAAATTTGTCGCCACTTTATCTCGTGCTTTGTAAACGATTGTTGTCAAAATGATTTTATCATATAATGATGTATCTTTATATCAGTCTTATACCAATTATTGTATTTGAGCTATAAATCTTTTTATTAAAAAAATTCAAAGTGTCTAATTTTAATATTCGCATTCCCAAAGTTCCAAAATGTAAATGTAATTCTGCCTACAATAAGAGTATTATGTTTTAAAAATGTTATTTAACGTATTTTATCAGATAAAATAATTTTGTTTTTAAGCATTTTATTTGTTTCAAAAAGCACGTGGAATGTTTTTATTGTGAATAAATATAATGTTTTATAATTGCAGGTTTAGGTTTTATGCATTTTTATAATATTTTAGTAGTTGTTTTGTGATTCATGTTATATATAAAGATATACAATATTTATTAAACAATATTACTTAAATCATCTAGTATATCCAACACGATCTCTAGGAATCAACCTAAGATCCGAGCCATGTTTAAGAAACACATTTCCTGAAAGTTTAAATTGTATAATTGGTTGTATAGGGGGAAAAAACTCATTGTTACAAAAAGATTTACCTGCAGTTTGTTGAGGATTAATTCCTATGCCATCATCTGTAATTATTGCTGATGTAGCTGGTGGTACTCTAAATTCTTCAGCAGCAAATTTTAACACAGCAGTAAACGGAGTATTTTCTGGCACACTAAGTCTGCAATTGAAATAACAATCATTGAAATGTATCTTCACATCATGTAAAAGGTGCTGACAATATATAATGCAAAAAAAAACATCTTGCATTATACATGAATAATTCTTGTAATATTTTAGACATATCTTAACATAGGGTTGTGTGGTAATTATACTGTTAAGAAGACCAATTGTTGCAGTAAAAATAATTTATTTTTGTACAAGTCATTAAATATTTTATAAAATGTAAAATGTGTGAGATTAAAACATCAAATCTAGAAAAAAATATTAGTTTGAAATATCAGCCTCAATATCGTTCCATATATCACTATCTGGTTGAGTTTTTACAGCAGACATTCGATTGTAAATACGTTCGCGAATTACACGGGGACCATTCAATAAAGTCTTTATTAGCTTGCAGAGATGTTCATAGTTAAATGTAGAATCTGAATGCCACTTTCCGTCTTTAATATACATATTTCGTGCAAAATAGAATATTGCGTCGATAAAATCTATACAAAAGTCGTTATTGTCTCGGAGTAAAATTAAAAGTGATTTTTTTTCAGTATTTGCAAATGTTACACATATTTCAGAATCGTAATTGACCAGCTTTGCCGTAAAAATCTCTGCAACTAATTTTTTAATTGTATCATCATTTGATTCATTTGTTAGATGTATCAATTTTGAAACATGACCATCGTGTAACATCTTGTTTATGCATTCTGCAACATCGTTTTGATCTCCATTAGCTATCGCTATTTGCCATGACACAATCAATGCTTCATCTTCCATGTGAGACAACGGCATTTCTAATTCTGCCAAGGATTCTATGATCATATTTGTGGCAATGGATGTAGTTATAATTTCTTTCAGAAAAATGCTTAATCTGTCCTGGTCAAAATGTTGGGTATAGAGTTTTAAATATTCGTCAACTATCTTTGTGGGAATACGTGTATCTTTTAAATAATGTTCTAACAATCTATCACAGGCTTTTTCCAAATCGGAACATGTAATGTTCTTATTCTGTGAAAATAATTTTTGCTCTAACTTCTTACACAAATACTTTTCAAAACTTGATGTTTTATCTTCAGCTTTAACCTTTTCAACGGTAGCCTCGATAAAATGAGCACATTTGAAAGCTTGCGTTATATTTTCCACTGTTATCTGTTCACCGACAATTGGTGTTTGGAGCAACGTGAGAAACACATCGATAGTCTTGAAAATTTCAGAGCTGACAGCTTGCATTGTATCAATTAAGAGGAATGTATTTTTTTAAACAGCCACTTACACTTTGTATGGCAGACTGGGATCAGACGTAAGAGTTATTCTGAAAGTAACTTTGGACCTGCAACACAGTACATTTTATCAGTATATATCAGTTGTCAAACCGACAAAACATATGGTTTCGTCAGACATGTGTAAACTTCTTTATCTCTTTATTTTTTTTTTTTTTTTATCAAAAGCTTAATAAAAATCCACGTACGCCATATGGTTATTTTATATGCCGATTAGTAATATACAATATGACAATAATAAGAGTATACTTGAGTTGTCTCAAATTGTATTTTGACTTATAATGCTTTATAAAATCGCATTGAAGAGAGAAGTCAGAGAGCGACAATCCCACGGCACTTTCTCACTTGTTTCTGGACGTGTTCCCGCCCTCGAGCGCCGCGACGTTAACGTCACGCATATCAACTACATGTACAAACTAACTCAGTGAATAAAAATACTATTTTTGACGCGGTTCTGTTCCGTGCTATATGAGCGCTCTGCGCGCGCGCGTCGATTCGATATTTCGATTATCGAAGTGCCGCGCGTTTCGATACGCTTCGAACTAGCGGGCAGTTATGGCGGACGCGCGACGCGGGCTGGGACTTCGTTCGATTTGCTCCCGTATTTCTTGCGATTATTGTCGTCTCGCGCGCGAATATCAGTCGTACATGTGTGTCGTGAGGTGCCGGGAGTTCTTAGTGATACGTAATTAATAACGCGCACTCGTTAGTAACTCGTAATCAGCGATTATACGAAACTTTTTCGCTGCCGTTTGCGCTCTACGAAACAAAATGGCCGACGCGCGACGTGACAAGAAATTCTTTCGAATTAGTTTGTATTTTTCGCGATTGTTATCGTCTCGCGCGTGAATACGTGAATGTCGTAAAGTGTCGGACGCTTTCACTGACACGTAATTAGCATCGCGCACTCGTTAGTGACGGTAAAGGACGAGCAATTGTATCGCGGCCATACGCGCTTCTATGAACTAAATTTCGCGTTTCGAGTGTTTGCGGCACCGAAGCAGTCGGTTCGGGCAATCGGATGCTGATACAGAGGTACGTGTTTCACAGCTATTTTGACGTTTTATACAGAACTTAAAATTATTGTCTTAGAAAATTAGGAAATTATTATTCATTTGCTAATCATATATTTTGATATTGAAAATATTTACACTTGATATTCACAAGTTTGTTTTACATCTAATAATAAGAACATTTTATATTTGTTACAGAGCGGTGTTGAAGCAGAAAATGGTGCTGTGGCAGAAGATGGTGCTGTAGCAGAAAATGGTGCTGTAGCAGAAAATGGTGTTGTAGCAGAAGATGGTGCTGTAGCAGACGATGCTGTAGCAGAAAATGGTGCTGTAGCAGATGATGCTGTAGCAGAATATAGCTAGCGTTTCGTATGTACATTTTAGAGCTTTGGTAGTGGTCAAAATCAGTACAAATTGCCCCTAGATTTTTAGTTTTGTCAATAGTAAAACATCAAGTACGCAATTTCAATAATTTTCTGCAGTTTAGAATTAGAGACAAAATGTTTAAATGTTTTTCACATAGTTCACGAGCGTTAATCGTGTATGAGCAGATTTGTACTGATTTGAGACTATATTTATTGATAGTAAAGTGGATGTAGCACGAATTCAAACATCCACTTTTGATGAACAGCGCTGAAATCAGCAACCGAAAGCGCACTGTAAGAAACTACAGTGAGATGGCCGCTCTCAGGCTTCTCTCTGCTTAAAGAAATCAATAAACTTGTGAGCTAACTTAACCTCTAGCAAAAAGAACAATGCAAGGAACATGACAATTTCAATTGAACTTCGAAATGTTAACAGCAAACGCTGTGTCAAAATTGTTAGGTCAAATCTGCAACGGTCGGTTGTTGCGAGTTGCATTTGCAACGCTTAAAACTGACCAATAGCAATTGGTCGAGTACGAGTTATATATTTAAAATAAATAGGGGTTGAAAAAAAGATAAAATAGATAGATCAATTACATAGATATTACATCCTACCGCGAATTTAAAAGTAAAGATTTTAAAAAAGAAATATATATGTATTATAAGAGAGTTGTAATATTTATATATTACACATACAAATATTTTAAACAACTTCAATGGATGTTCTTTCATAAAAATGTGGTGCTGCTTCCAACAACAATTCCGGTTGTATAACAGTCAGATCCTTCATGTAAGCTTTATTTGTTTGAACAACTTCGCAAAACAGCAACCTAGAATAAATTAAAATCAAATTAAAAAAGCCTAGCTTAGAGAAACGTAACAATTTATTCCGCGCTTACCATTGCGGTTGCTGTAAAGTATACAAGCAACTATTTGGATGAATATACAAGTCTTTGTCTTTGGTACCTCGTACCGTTCTGTACACGCCTGTGTAATGTAAATACGCTGCTTTAGGGAAGAGACCGGCCACCAAACACTTGAGAATTTGTTGAACATTTCCTGAAAAATTGAGAATAAATTTTGTATTTCAAAATTCAATATAAAAAGAGAGATGTGACTTATTGGTCAAATCTTGAGTCTACCATTGCAAGATGTTAGCGGAATGTCCAGGCGTTTCAACAATTTGTGCATCTGCACACGAATCTCGGTAGCTCTCCGCAGAGCTTTGTGGTTGAGGAAATATTTCTGACACCAGGCAGGAGTTTTATTCTGCTCGAATGCCGTATAGACATTGAGTAAGGTGAGAAGATCACCCTCTTCTACCTCGAACTTTCGATGCGCTATTCTCGCTTTTAGAGCCGCCTGCCCTCCACCGGGCTGTATAAAAACATTTTGAACTTGCAGCATAGCAAGTATCGTTGTAATTTCTTCGGAACATCCCATCTCACCTGTCGTCAATCAATCAAACATCAAGCTGATTAAAACTTCATATATAAATTTTTTTTAATTGAAAAATTTCTCTCAATCTAAACAAAATATTTTTATTGTATTATTCTCATACCAGAAGCGATTAAAGATTTTGCTAATACCGGTTCCAAAGGTATCTCAACCATTGTCAGTCCCAATGGTGTCGTCAACTCTCCATTGCCGTCGATCGCGCCTAACGCGTAGAGCAATTCAAAGCCCGCGATCAAATTCTTGCTGTGCGGCGCGGACGGAAAATTAAATCGCACAACGTTATCGATGCCCAGCGCTTTTAATTGCAATATGGCCGGCGCCAAATCTGATCGTTGCATTTCCGGTGGTGTAGCCTTGAATAATTCGGTGTAAGCCTCCTCCGTGTACAATCTGGTGTAATATATTGCGGAATAATTTTATTTTTAATTTAATAGAATGCAACAACTTTTCTAAGTTCAAAAAGTGAAATATTGATTTAATTCAAAACGATAATTGTGCTACGTGTTACTTGAAAAATTACTCGCGTCAGAAAACGCGATTTATCTGTTTGCCTTTTATCTTACCTATAAGCTTTTCCTGTACGGACACGACCTGCGCGACCGGCTCGTTGATCGGCCGAAGCTTTTGATACGGGCACGATAACGAGATTATCTGTCTGTGTTTCTGTATCGAACCATGGTATCTTGACGAAACCGCTATCAATAACTGCGCATTGCAAAAAAACCCGTTTAAAAATCATCGTCGAGATAAGTTCCGAAATATCGGCTACAAGAAAAAAATTAAAAGAGAATACCGTAAACTATATTTGGAATAGTGATAGACGTTTCGGCGATGTTGGTAGCTACGATAACTTTACGAGTGTCTTTGGGAGCTCTCCAAAAGACCTTTAACTGCTCCGAGTTCGGAAGCGATCCGTACATCGGCAACGGAAGTAATTTTTCTGAAAATCGATATTTTTCTCAATAAAACATTTTTATACAAAATTAAAAATGTAGCAATTTCCGAAAAAAAATATGACGATAAATCTCCACTCACGTTTGCCGTCTTTGATAAGTTTCGCGTGTTCTGACAAAAGGGAAACAGCTTGATCGACCTCGTCGAGTCCCGTGAGAAACGCCAAGATATCGCCCGGCTCTTCCGTTTCGTGTATTTTTAGAGCAGTATCTACCACACCATTAACGTAATTCGCCACGGGTTCTGCAATGTAATTTACGCGATTTCAATTAAATATACGCGTTTCAATTAAATATACACGCGTAAGCTACACGATGACGAAATATAGTCATTTTAGAAACGATTTTCTTCTATACCTTTTAGAAAAAGTACTTCTACCGGATATAATCGCCCTTCAACGCTCATAATAACGGCGCTATCTTTGCTTGAGTCTTTTGTTGTATTAATGTTAAAAAAGTCTCGTAGCTCCTCCGCGTCGACCGTCGCCGATGAAACGACAATTCTCAGACTCTTTCGTTTCTGCAACGTCACAAATCTCATGTTTCATTTGTCGCGTTTCCCGCACGCGAGGACGTGCGTGCGCGTCTGCCAATAAGAAAAAAAGTAAATAAATATCAATCAATTTACCCTAATTATTTTTTTCAACAATCCCATTATGATGTCAGTCTGAAGCGTTCTCTCGTGCACCTCGTCCAATATAATAACCGAGTAGCTCGTTAACAACGGATCGCTCATTAACTCTCGTAGAAGAATACCTTCGGTCATGTACTACAAAGACGAATTTTGTTTCATCAGTATTCTCGAAATTTATTACACACAAACATTAACATAAAATAAACGTAAAGATAAATTAAATTTTGATTTAATTAATGTAAGTGCACGTGTGTGTATTGGGCAGAATATTACTTTGTGCTCCTTTGTAATGAAGTGAAATGTAATTAACGCAAGTTGTGTCAGCGCTTTATTTCACGCAAAAGTGCCGCACCTTAATCTTGGTTGTTTCATCAGTGTAATCATCGAAGCGTATGGAGTAGCCGACTGTAGTACTTAGAACACAATTGCGTTCGTCGGCCACACGAGCCGCCAAGGAGGTGGCCGCGACCCTTCTCGGCTCCGTGATGCCAATCTTTTTCCCGTCTGCGCACCATCCTGCTTCAAGTAGATACTGAAGAGCGATAAACAGGATAATATTTATCTATAATTCGACGCTAATTTTGTTTAAAAAATCAACTTAGTTTATATTCTTAAAACAACAAACTTTTGAAAAACTCAGAGATCTTGAGTGAAACAAAAATATTTGTGATATGTGCAAAAACTGTCACAAAAAGCAATTCTTTTCTCGTTAATTAACAGAATTAATTATATTTATTTGAAAAAAAAAAATATTTGCACGTATATATAAAATGTGGAAAATTTGTTTGTGTAATTCCGGACGCTGTTGTTTGCGAACGCTGAAAGGATTTATTTTATCAAAGGGAGACACAAGAAGAAAAACAACACGTGATTAATCCTTTCGTTCCTAACTTTGGTCGTCATCCGCGAAACGGCTCTGTGTGTGAGTATTATTACCATCAATTTTAATCCAACATTCTTGTTTACTCGTGAAATCGGTAATATTTTGAATTGGAATATTAGATGATTTAATGAATTTTAATATATAAATGTGCGTGCGCGCACAGAAGCGTAACTCGCTCACGTCTTCGTATGATACACGACGTTAATATATGCGCGTTTCGCAGTAGAGACGGCCTTAAAACGAAAGGATTAAATAAGATGAATTGATTGTGTAAAAAGAGTTTACTGTAACGTTTATGTTATAAAAATAATACAAGGCAAGCTGCAGCATTATAAAATTCGACGAGAAATATCGAACGCAACTATATATATATATATATATAAATATATATATATATATCGCAATTGCACGTTACCTGGTATAGAACATTGTGAGGCTTACGATTTTTTTGTCGCGCAACACGTTTTTGCTAAGTCATATTGGAGAGTTAGGTAACGCACTTGGCACGGTATTAGATAAAAATGCCTAACTACAGTCAATAACTGACCTACTTTGATGTAAATATAATGCAAAATGTCTCGTGTCGCAGATACAAAAGGAATAAAACCTTCGAGAATGTTTCTTAGTTTACCTCACATTATCCAAATTTTTACGTATAAACTACAGTTTCACATGTGTGTGTATATATTTCAAGTAGAGTAAAATCATGTATATGTAAAAAATTGCAATATCGTTCACGGAAGTACAGTGTCTTAAAATCATTTTACACTAATGTTATCATATATTTTACACATATATAGAATTAATATAATTTATATTAATAAACATGTAGCATATATACTTTTTAAAATATTTAGAAACAGTATGCACGTATTCTCTGGAAATTATTATTAATTTTATATATTACTATATACGATAAAACGTTAATAAATTATAACAACACAAGTTACATGACACGTAAAAATGACTTTTTACTTGTTTATTAATATATCGAACACTTTCATGAATACAATTACGTAGTTAATTCGCGATAATCGTCGTTTTAAGTATTTTTTTTTCTAATTTGTAATTTTATATTGCATCTGTCTACGAAATATGTTCTTTCTTGAAATATTGTTTGAATTGCTTCAAAACGTGGAATGATTGTTATAATTTTAGTTATCATAATTGCGCAAAATATTTATTTTTGGCTTAGAAAGTTTAAAAAAAAGTTTGAAAATATAAATGTGTTATAACTTTTGCTAAAAAAACCATTATAGTCTAAAAAAAAAAAAAAAAAAAAAAAAAAAAAAAAAAAAAAAAAAAAAAAGACATTCACAACACAACATAGTGTCACAGACTTTATAATTGAAAAGTTTATTTCTTTCCACAACCTATCCATACAAAAAAAAATTATGGAGAATATAATTGTATATAAACAGAACTCATAACTATTAAAAAAGAAATATGAAGATATTTAATACGATGTAGAAATAAACTCTTCAACTGAATTGCTATCATTAAAAATACGTAAAAACACGAGACGTGTGTAATAACAAAAACTAGACTGTCATGGACCAGGAAGCGTATATAAAGAAAAGAATCGCAAATTTTCTTTCACCGACGATATTTCCATGTACGCGTTAGTATAATGAAGTTCGCTGATAAGACTAAGCAGCAACAGGACGGCGGGTAATTGCCACCATGCGAGTCTGACATACTCCCAGACACGATCCACGAATATCGCCAACAGCAGATAATCCATCATCGCATGGAAATTGAAAAGCTTCCAGGCAAGGGTAATAGACCAGAAGGACGGGCTTCTGAAGACGGCGGTCTGCTTATTGTAAAGGTCTTCCTGACTGATCAGAAAGACATCTCTCCTGTCGGTCTCCAGGAGATCTTGATACAAAGTTATGTATCGATTCCAGCCGATGCTTGACAGAGAAAAGTGAAGACCTACCATCAGCACATTGTACAAAGGTGATTTCCAGGAGGGGACAGTGCAATGTGGCGACGGCGATGAAGACGTTGAGGACAACGACGGCGATGACGATGAAATCCAAGTGGTGGGCAGTCGTTCATAACCAGCGCGACGATTGGGATTGCGCTTCAGGAAGAGGAATATTCCGACCAAGAGAGCGATGCAACCAAGGCCGTCGCATACGCCGTCCACGATGTAACCGAAGGAACCGACGTCTGATCTCTCACCCTTGATATTCAGTCTGGTTCTGGCTACGTGACCATCCAGATCGTCTAACCAGGCTCTGACTTGAAACAAAAGGACGCCCACTCGTCTGTAAGAAAGAGAACTTCGCGTGACGTATCGAGCACCGATCACGGCCACGACAACATGAGAAGCGCTGATTGCATTCGGTGTCACCCACGTCCAGAAACGACTGATTCCCAGCAGATTATCCACGAAGGACGCCAGCGGACTCAAGACATAGTGATTAGGATGATCCAACATCATGGCCTTTACCGTCACTGTGCATAGTGGATTTAGGTCGCACGAGATCGGCGAGTGATACGGCGAGGTCAACGTGTTGTTTACGCGCGGTCGCACATCGTAATTCTGCACTCGGAAATAAAGCAGTACGTCCATCCCGATAAAGTATAGCGTAAATAGCAATAGAAACGCCAAACATGTTTTGGCGAAGGTCGGTAAGCACAACATCTTCGGAGATCGGAGAAACAATCACAATTGTTATATCACTCAATATTTCACTTTTTATTCCTGATTACTTTCCTTTTATCTATTTATTTTAGTTGAAATCGGTTATCGTACGTATTATTAGTCTTTATTTCGCAGTATAGCTGATTATTATTTTATTTTTTATCTTATTAAGGCCGATACATTGCTGATCGCTAATCTCTTTATCTCTTAGCGATATCGATATATTCTCTATTTCGCCGTGCGCGAGTATGTGCGCATATCATGATGACATCACGCGTTGATGCATGTTATTATTTTAGCATAAAAATTAATCACTATGGAAATCTTCTTCATCCTCTTCTGTTTTTTTGCTCGAGATGCACTTTGAGTCCGAACGATACTTGTAATTGTTCAACCTCCGCGCACTAAAATGTTAATAGTTCGAGGGAACCTATGCTTTTTATAGTCATGACACCGCGCTTAATCTTCACTGATAACTGACACCGTTCTGAAATGAAAACTACGACGTTGGAGAGTTAAATCGATTGTCCAGAAAGAGGCAATTCTTTTTTATTCGCAGAGCACATATAAAATCTCGCACTTCCCGCTTAGTCTATATCGTGTCAGTGTCATACAGTGCTCTGAAAAACTACACCACGCAACATATTGCGTTTCCTTAAAACCGAACGTTATCGCTTCTCCATTGATCAGATTACGATGTCGCGTCGTTGATATTCAAGTCAATTTGTCTTGTTGATTTAAGAGACAAGAGGTGTTCACAGGACGCGCGTTTATCTTCCGCTACTTTTGACATTTCTTTTTTTATCCTTGAGAGGTCGTGTGTAATCGCCAATCCATGCGGGTTGCACCATACTAACGGATGTCGCCGTTGCCTCTACCGATCACGGGCTTCACTCTGTTCCGTAATAGGTCAATATTAGAGATCGATCGGTTGGGATTATATCCCTAATCCGATCCGAGAGCTCTCGCGCGCGCTCTCGTCGACGTGTTAACGCGAACCCCCGTCGAGATATATGCTCGCTCAGAGGGAAGAGCTCCGCGTATACATGTTCGCTCGTAGATAAAACAAAAAGCGATAACGACGACAGAAGAAGCGCCTTTCCCGCGTGTTGTCTCTTAGATATATTTTTTTTTCCTACTGCTTGTGTGAAAAGCACTTCTACGGCCGTACTACTTGTTCGCATTCGTAGCATATACAAATTATAGCATACCGAACTCTTTCTCACACATACGCAAAGTAGTCTATTTATAAAGTTACGTTGACGCATTAACTTTCGTCGGTCAAATATAAAAGATCTGTTTTATGCACAAAAATGAACGCTACATATACGAACGAGACGGTGTTTAAACGTTAAATGCAAGGTGAAACGCAAGATAGAAATCTTTACTTTCCGCGCTTGAATAATTGATGAAAACAAAAATATGTTATATAAATTTATAAAGGCCCAGACATTAGCACAAAGATTCTGTGTGTTTCTTAAAGTATATATTATGTATGCATTTTATGTATATGGATTCTTTTGGCATTGAATAGTTTCCAACAATATTTGCAACAGAATTTTCTACATAGATTTAAATATTTTAGCATATGTGTTACATTGACTGTGATTAGCATATATGTATAAGAGACAAAATGTTCATGACATTTAAAGCATACGAAAGATACATTAAACTTGATGTCAAGTTCCTTCTTTTTAAGTAATTTCCAAATTTTGAAAGAAAAAATAAAAAAGAATAAATGAAAAAATTTTCAATTTTATTATTTAGTATGAGTATACATGCTACTCTTTTATATTTTCATATCTTCTTAACATTTATATAACATATATATACATATATATCTTTATATTGGGTTGTAAAATATGAAACTTGACAAATATATGTATATGTCAAGTTTCATACTTAATGTGATCCAATAATTGTTATTTAAAATTTAAATAATAACTGAAATTATTGATGTTTATAAAAATTAAAAAATTTCTAAAAAGTTCTGTTAATATACACATATATATACACTATATAAATCAATACATCAATATAATAGCAAATATAAATCATACACATTAAAATCTCACCTGAGGTACTTGTGTACTTTTGCCACAGCCTGTTTCACCTACCAGAACCAAAGTCTGATATTTTTCCAACAAGTAGATAATGTGATTTTTGTTTTTAAATATGGGCAAATGTTGACGTTGCATATTGAGTGCAAGAGAATGGTGTGCATTGTAAACAAATTGTGTTGACGAGTGAGCATCAATATCAGGCTTATCTTCTTGCCACATACTATCTCCTAATTAATAAAATGATAGAGTTAACGTCTCACAAATTGTATAATTGCTAATTAATGAGCTTTATATGTGATCTTGTAAAATCACATAGAGATTAAATTTAATCGCAAAAATCTCAAAAAGTAAAGTCAGTTTTTATTTGAAACAATAGTGTACGTCATTTATCATGCATGATATCGTTTTTCATATTTTTACTATTCTGCAATATATAAAACCGAGTGTGATTCAACGTAAAGAAAATGCAATAAACATGTGATTCATTAACATAACCTCACCTGGTCTGGAGAAAACTGGTCGAAACATTTTTGGAAGAGCGTTAAAATAGCATTAACACAAGAAAGTTGATATATTACTTATGTAGACAAATACAAAATGAACGAATGTTAAATAATACATATAAGTAGACTTTCACGCTAAAATATTGCGCAGAGATATGCAACGTATGTGACGTATACAAACAAGTATGTATAGTTTCCTCTTGTACAACAGATGGCTCTTTTGCTATTGTCATTTAAAATTGCATGCAACTTTTTAAGAAAAAATTTAACAATTTTATATAAAAAAATTCCAAAGTTGTTTTAGTGATATAATTTACGGGTATATTTTGATCATATTATCTTATTGCTCAAAAGATGAGGCGATCATTTGAGAAATACTATAAAAAAAAAAAATCCGTACAAAGTTGCAACTTACACATTTTTTTAAACTGTCACTCAAATATACACACACACAAAAGGGAGAATATCGTACAAAGCAAATATAGAGAACCATTTTTATTTGTATTAGCCGTTGAACACATTTTACCATTTCAAAAACACATATACATGTTACTTTACCCTTACTGTGATTGATGATATTACAAAGTAAACTAATAAACTAATAAAGTCGGAAATGATATAAACTACTGTCAAATATAACAGAGATAATTCAAAAAAAAAAAAAAAAAAAAAAAAAACTAAACAAAAGAAGTTTACGCAATCATGTAGTAAGTGACATGCAATTAGCAGTTAATTTGGATTAACGTCACATAAATTTCGAGATCGTGATCATCTTTTCTTGCCTTGTGTCAACTGCAGCTTTTCTCTGATTGAACAATCGTCAGTTCATTATTTTCATTCATTAGAATGTTTAAACGAAATTTGTTTTCACTCATCAATGTGTTTCTATACACACATATAGGTACAGTGTGAAAACCGAGGTGAAGACAAGTTACACATATATATTGCGTCTCGTATACAATTATATATAATAAAAGGAATATATATATTTACTTTAATATTTAAAAATTACGTGAAACTTTTGACAAATATTATATTATGTTGTAAATTGTACCGTGTTCAACACGCTTTCCGAAAAATACTTTTATGCTTTTCGAAAAAAAAAAAAATGTTAACACACAAAAACACTTATCGTGTTAGCTTTTTGATGCTTAATAATTTACCTAAACTCTAGATAAACATTTTCAGTTTTTTTTCCGTTTTGGAAAAGTTACAGTTTGATATAAATAAAAATGTCACGAGACACACGCATGTTCAATGTCATCTGTGAAAATGGCGCTCTCAACAGTTTCATGTGGTTCGGCGAACAATTCTAACGTTATACAAAAGTCACAATCTATTTTTTTTTTTTTTTTTTTCGGGAATGTATTTTGATTCGCAGAAAAATATCCATATTCTATCTCCGATGTATATAGTCCAAGATGTGTATGTGTCTATGGGCCTGTATTTATAGTTTCTATTGAGAAACTCCATATATAGAGAAACGAGCACACAGATGTGACATATATGATTCAACAAACAAATCTTGAGACAGATACTATAAATACGGGCCCTTATGTATGTATAGTACATAAGCTATATAAGCTACAATGTGTCTGTGCGTCGGAAATGATGAAGACTAGCACAGTAAGTAGAAATTATGTTGCACAAATGTACCCATTATCCAGACATCGCACCATTGTTCGTCTCTCTCTTTCTCTTAGTGAGAAATATATTATTTCTAAATCATTATCTCTTCTGTATACGTTCTTATCTTAGAGCTCTAACGCTAAGTGAATATATAATATGTATGCACGGTGGATGCCAGTACAGATATGTTTACACTTTACACTAATAAAAATGGTAAATATGCGATTTTACGAAAAACGTTGGACGCGTACTGTTATAATGCCAATCAAATATTGAAACATTTGTAAAAGACACACACAATCATCCTGAACACAGAAAGTTTTTTCTTTTAACACTTTATCGACAGATGTATGAATTTGTGTGTTCAAAAACTAAATAGCAGGTGCTTACGCAGTTGACTAGTTTTTTCCCCTTTAATTTGCGTAATAATTCGCACATTATAAAGTAAAATAAATTTGTACAACTATTGGCTCACATTATTTTTTTAACTTCTTTTTGGATCAATCCATCTATTTATATTAATGTAAATTTAAAACTTACATATTTTTAATGCTGCCATGTTTTTATGCTTGCAATTAAATAATCAATATGACCCTGTCTCTCTCGATAAAGTATTTTTTATTTTTTTTTTTTTTTTTTTTTTTTGTTTCTTTTATGCTCGCCATTCTTTTTCTGAAAATGCACAGAAGATCGATCTGCCCTGGCTTCACACTCAGTAGTTAAAATTGCATCTATAGATTAGGTCTGTTTGTCAATAATGAATAAGAGAATATTAGGCCGCAGCCTTCTCCGCGTCGCCGTTATTCTCGGCCTCGGCGCAGTTATCATCGAGTCTCGATTTCTTCTCAGGACTCGCGCCATCTGCATCTTCTGTTGCATCGGCCGCAGCTGTCGATTTCCTCTTTACGTGACAGCTGTCAGCTGGAGCATCTAAGTCACAAATAAAATGGTTTATCTCCATTATGTACTCTTTCCTAGGTATCACAGAAAACAAACTTCAACACATACCTGTTGTGTCTCCATTCTCTGTAGATTCTTCTTTCTCATCAACCTCTTTCTCCTCGCTTGAACCATTCTCTTTGGTTTCTTTCGTGTCACCGTTCTCAGATGTTTTTGAATCCTCGTCAATCTCCTCCTGTACTATTTTCTCTTCTTCCACTACTTTCTTCTGCGGGGTGGTGACTTTTGTTTCCCTGAAAAAGAGCACCATATGACAATAAATACAAATTTTACTAACTTAAGTCTGTACACAGGCCAAAATTAAGTATATAATTAAGTTTCTGATAAAATTCTCTTCATAAATCTCTTTTATCAATCAAATACTCTATCAAGTATATATTTTAAAGTTCATAAATCAAATAATTTTATTAGAAATATATTAATTTTATTTATAACTGAAAATTTTCTCCTTATCTATGAAAGTATACGCGTTGTAAATACACCAGTGTACTTGATACTGGAGCTTTATTTCGAAAGAAACCGCAAATAATAAAAATCAGCGTGTGATATACATTTCCCGTTCAAACTTGCGAGTTGTTGCTGATGCGCTCCCGCTTCGGTATTTGCTGGCGTTTCACATTGTCGGACGGCAACAAAGACAACGCGACGAAACGGAGTGAAATAGAGATAGGACGCCGCTAACCGTGGCGGCACCTAGCGAGGTTAATATTATCCTCTCTTCCCTTCGCGTCGCCTCCGCGCGCGACCATCCGCCATCGTTGTGCTTACTATCACACATACAACTACTTACTACCACACATTCATCGCGATCTACGTTGATAGCCTCGGCGTGGTGAATTGTGGGCGCTCGTGGCCGTAACGCGATGCGTGTGTGTGTGTGTGTGTAATACGCTACAATGTACGCGATACACACCGTATCCTTACGGACGCTTTTTCAACATCGGTCTCTCTTTACGCGTGTGTAGAAAACTCAAAGAATGCCGTTATTTCTAACTGCTGCTCTTGAAAGCAGATATTGAGACCAATGTATAACTGAGAAAACCGGCTCAGAAAACAAAAATCTAGATGTCGTTTATTTATTTCATTTTTTGTTTACATCAACATGCAAGTCTCTAAAATTCTCGTCGAGATTTATAGCAATCAGAGAAGAGAAATTTATACGCGGGAAACATTGGACGACGAAAATTGTTGTTGCCCAACATCGTCGTTACGTTATCACCGGCGACGTCTAATCGATACGTCGTCGACCGCTTTCACGTAGATGTGCGCGTGGCGGAGGAAAGACCGGCAGCCACGACGACGATTTCTCCCGTCGAAGGAGAAAGTCACGTGAGAAAAGAACATTCTCGTCTCGCAACAATAATCGGGGGAAGAGAGGAATCGTCCTCGTGTATCCATTCGTCCTTTTCGTGGGGGGGTGGTTCCCGCGGAAACTCTGTGTGCGTGTATGTGTGTGTATACAAGCCAGCAACGCGCGCGTGTATACGTACATATACATAGACAACGTAAACAAACGAGCGAAGTGGTCGAGCGCGAGGGACAAAAGGAACACGAAGGCCGCCCGCGCCGATCGACCACGATGTGTGTTCGTCGTCTTCGATCGTGCGCGAGCGGCGAGGAAACAGGGGAGCAGAAAGAGGAAAAGAGAATCCGGCGCGGGACGGACGATGCCGCCATAAAGCTGCCGCAAGTAGAGCACGCGTTGGGTCGCGTCGCGCGCGCGGCAGCAAGGGCAGGTAATTTCCAGCGATCGTTAGGCGGTACCGCGAATCAGCCTGAGAATATCGTCGCGACGAGATAGAGAGAGAAAGAGAGAGAAAAGAGAGGGGCATCGGCTCCCGACGATTCGTCCCACCGCACACACCGCCCCGTCCTCCTCTCACCGTCACCTTTCTCGCGGATAATACCGCGAATATCTTTCCACGATAATTCGAAAGCGATCGTGCGACGAGAAAACGAAGAAAGATCCATGGAAAAAAACCGACCACGATCGGCGAAAACCGCGATCTTCCGGCTTTGAACGCGCCGTCGGAACGAGACGCCGACGGGGCGCGCGTGGTCCGCGCGATTTTTCCACCGACGAATCGATATCCCGGATTATTTATTTTCACGCTGGCGTGTGTGTAATACTCACTTGGTTTCCGTGTCCGCCATAGCGAATCGATCTGATCTTTAGAAAATGCACCCACAAAACGACAAGCAAACTACTCAAAAAGCACACTTCGCCGACGCAACGATTACGCGTCTTCTACGCACCGGTAAGCACACGTACGAGATTCCAGTAACACCGCTGCCGCGTACCGACGCGCAAATGGCAGAGAGAAACGCGCACTGATTCGCTCGAGACTCGAGCGGCCCGGCCCGGCCGGCGGACCGGCGGCCTTCAAACGCTTTTCTTTCCCGCTCGTTTACAGATGGCGGGGCCGCCGCGCGTCCTGTGCGCGCGCGCCGCGCGCACCAAAAATCTCGAGCTTCGTTTGCGAATTAATAATAAAATATATGGATGTAATGGAAAATATATATTTATAGAAAATGAGAGAACAATATTGCGTAAGATCATACAATGGAGTAACAATGGAGTAACAATGGGGAATAAGATTAAAAGCTATTAAAGTGGAAGAATATCAAGTAAGATGTCCCCAAAATATCTTTTACAATGTTTTCTGGACTTTTGCGCTGTCTAAAAATTAGCACTGTAATATGAAAACAAGCAACACTAAGTGAACGTTGCAGAAATAATATCTACAATGTATTTTGAAGTACATCAGCATCATTGCCGGAATATATGTTTGGAAATGGACATAACAAAGTAAATTCTGCTAAATTGTGTGACAATTAGGTGAAATATATCGATTTAAGTTATTTTGCTGATTTTTTTAAGAAACACATTGCTGTTTCAACGTTTGAATTGCAATCGTCAGTAAGTAAACTTGATGGCAGTTAGTAAATTCATTGTTTTTTGCTTCGAAATATTATTAGCACTTCAGGCGAAAAGAGATCACGTTCGGAAACATAGGTGGAAACACGTTTGATTACTATTCACGCCATCGAAAGCGAGCAAGTTGTGGGAAATATATGCAACGTTACAAACGCGGTCATTCAATTATTCGCGGCGAAGTCTGCCTCACGAAAGTAGCGACACCATCTCGATGTCTCAACGGTTCCCTCTCTCCTATCACCTCCCTTCCACCTCAACATTCAATTAGATTGCACCTTGAAAAATGCGCGTACATCCGACATTAGCGGTCTATTTCACCTTCAGGTACGTCGTATGTTGTTTTGTACGAGAAATTGTATGTCTTAACGATTGACACGTCGTATCGATTGAATCGACTCGCTCGCTCGTGGCGAGAATCGAACATTCGACAATCTCCGTGCGCGACGCGCTTGGGAAAGTTCTAGAAGTTTCGCGGCATGGCAGCGCTTCCGGTTTGCGGGAAAGGTGCGCGACGAGCAGCGCATCGTTGCTCGACGCCTTTGCGTCCATGTTACAGGTTGCTCTCGAATTCGATAAACGGTAAGATTTCCCTCGCGTGGCAGCACGAAATTATAATATAACATCGCCGGAGAAATCGAGAGCTTCTTGAGCGTAAATATAGTATAGGTATATTTTTAATTTGTCTTTAAATATATTTAAGTGTTATATTTGTGAGTTTTTTCAAAGAACTCGTGTTTTTGCTTAAAAAAAAATGTGCATAGGATATTATTAAACAAAAGGTCAAAACTAATTGTGTTATCGGTTATTTATGTTTCGCAAAGACAAACCGCGCATTGATCGTTGATGAGTTTTTATTAGCTTCGTGATGATTGAATGAAATACAGACGTTCTTTAAATTTATTTCTTATATAAAAAAAAAGTACGTTGAGAAATGTATTAGAAAAGGTTTGCATTTGTGTTGGAAGAAAAAAGGAATAATTTTCCTCGACAAAGATTTTTTGAAGGATCGCAAAAACATATATGCTCGCGTTAAGTAATTTAGCAATCATCACTCGGAGCACGCACACAGGCCACACTTGCAACAGCCGTTCCGTAAATACATTTTTTGTTCTGGCACACGTGCCGGCAGTCCACGTAAGCACGAAGATAACCAGAGCGAACAGCAGCTGTCGTGTGCAGGTGAGGTGGCCAGATGCCTCCTTCCGAGTATCTTTCGACGAAAAACCTTTCAGATGTGCGCACCCCCTTGTCAAAATTTGCTTGGAGTTTTCGGAGCTGAACTTTCACGAGGGAAAGCAACGTTCAATGAACACATGCGCTCGTGTGAGAGCGAAATATTTGTTCTCTCACTTCTTTGCTTTCTCTCTCTTATTTTCTTTCTCTCTTCTTCTTTTTCTTCTTCTCTCTCTCTTTCTCTCTCTCTCTTTCTCCTTCCCTCTCTGTCTCTCTCTCTTTGCTCGTCTCCCACACACTTCCAACGAGATCGAAATTCGCAACGGCGGCTTAATATAAATTTCTCTCTTTTCGGGGCACTTACGTAATTGCTCGTGCGGCTAAATTATTGGAATGAATTAACGACGCCGATTAAAATGAGGATAATTTGCCTGTCGATATACACACGACTTCTTCGCAGTGGTCGGCTCATTCGAGTCGGGTACACACGATAAGAGCTCGTGTTTACTGGGTCAGTGGATGTGTTCGCCACGGGCGCGGGTCTATTCCGACACGGCAGTAATCTATATTTCACCGGTGTTGGCTTTTGCAGTGTGTTGCGGGACCGCTAAAGATAGCGACGCGCATCTAAATTTTCATTTCGCTCTGGACTGAATTCCCGCTTCAGCAAGCGGTGTCGCTCTTATTAAGGTGCACTTCACTATGCAGTTTCGGGTCTAGGTTCCCGAGACGCGGTAACTCCGCGTTTATGCTACATAAAGAGAGAGATAGAGAGAGAGGGAAGGAGGAGGACGGAAAGATACGGAACCAAATTAGAAATGGAAATACACTGGCGGCGGTCGACATGTATTTCCAGTGGGACCTACATACGAATACGCTTATTAATAGCGCCCCAAATAAATATCGCCCCAAGGATATGCGCGGCGCGCATATATATTGCATTTTCGCGACACAATCCGTGAAAAAGTTCGCGTGAAAGCGCGCGCGGAGCGTGAAGAAACTTATTAAATATAATTTGCATGTAGAGCACAGAAATGTGCAGAGGTGGTCTGGTGGTTACCTTTGGACACGAGAGCGTTTTTTGTCGATGAAAATTTTCACACGTTTTAATATTTTACGATCGATATTGTTTATCACAAAATAACTTCGATTCTGATTGCGTTGTAATCGCAGAATTGTCATATCGACTTGGCTGAGAGAACGAATTGTCTCTTCTTTACGAGACGTTTTACGTAAGAAACTAGCGTGCGCTTCCCTTCGACAAATTGCCTCGCCGCTTCGGGTCATGGAATCAATAGAGAGCGCGCGTGGACGCGCGCATCCTGTGGGGTAGAGAATCAAACCAGGGTTTATAATCCTAAACAGCGCGAGCCGAACTCCCACAGGCCCCTTGTGTGTCTCGTCGTATAGCAATATTATGATCGGAGCGTGCAAAACGGCAGCAACAATACATGCAAATTATGAAACGCTGTCCTTGCGACGATTACATAAATAAACTTCGAATATTCTATTTCATTTGATGAAAGAATCTTTGTGTATATTTTTTGTGCCCCTCTCGAGTCACAATATGATACGTTTCCAAGATAAATACATCCGATTCTCTCCGCTAACTTGTCTCGTTTAAAGATCTACATCGCGGCCGTGAACACAATTGCTCGCTTGTTCAAATAGTCTACGCGTAAACGTTGTAACTTGCGCCACGGATACTTTTTGCTTGTTTTATCATCCAATTTAGCGTTTATATGCGGCAACGCTATATACGAAAATGTCCGTGCGCATTCGAGAGTTCTGGCCTGACCCGGTCGCACCTTTTTAAACTCGCGAGCAACCGGTTCGTACGTCCCTCCTCTCCCTACGAACCCTCATAACCCCCCCGGGTCCGAGGCCTCCCCGCGTCTCTTTGCGCGTCTCTCCTAGGGACGCGCGCTTTCCCGTCGGTCGACCGTTTCTAAAACCGCGCCGCCTCTGTCTACAGTTGGGAACTAATCGGCAAAGGATTATCACAGGTCAGCGGGTGTTCAACCTTCCGTACATCTACCTAGCACGGTTCGATACCGCGATACCCGGCCGATCATTATTAATAGCTCAACGCCGTCGTTGTTTCCGACGTCGGCAAATGACGACGACGACGACGACGATGTCGCCATCGCTTCTCTCCGCCGAAACATCTCAACGTTTTTCTCTTCACGACGCCTAAGCCTTTCGAACAACGTTCGTCGCGCGACTTCTCACATTTATTCGACTCGAGAACACCGGCCTCACCGAGAGAGAAAGAAACAGAGAGAAAGAGAGAGGCTTTCGAACCGGTTTCCCGTCGACGTGACTGACAGCAACAAGTTCCGACTGTTATCCTCTGACCACGACTCTTTGTAGCGGCGACAACATTTGTAAGGTTTTGCCCGCGAAGACGCGACTTATATTCGACGTCGCTTTTTCGATACGTGTATTATTTTTTTCACTGTACACAGTCTGTAAAGAGGTACTCGCGGGAGCGAGAGGAATCGCGCGAGGTTCGAGTTACGAAAGAAATGTCGTGTATAAATGAAAGACTCTTAACGTATAAATGCACACGCATATAGTACGTTAGTTTCCGCGCACACCCGGCTTTCAACACGTGGCTCGGATTAAACCGACCGATTTCGTTCGCACAATGGTCAATCTGTCTTATCTCCGAATCCCACGCGAAACGAAAGTTTTCACGAGAGCTCCGCTGTAGTTGTGAGACTTGCACCGCGTCGCTTTTGCGCAAAAATATCGCGCAAAGTCGGGCTTTTAGCGTTTTTTTTAACTTCGTTTTTAATTTCGTTCGCGCGTGTCGGCTGACTCGTTCGAGACCTTTCTCTCATTCTCGGTTCGATAAAGTGCGACTATTACGATAGCAAAATGCTCTTTCTCGCGAGGAGTCTGATTTCGACACGAGGCTGCGGCGCGAGGAAAGTTTGTATCTTTTAATTGAGAGTTTAAATTAAGCGCACGAGAGGAAAACAAGATGTCGATGCGAAGTCTACAGTTACACGATAACGTATTTAGATTTTGCTTTTTTTTATATATATAAAGAAGAACGAATGTTGTGTGCATCGAAATTTTGTGCGCGGGTTCATCTCAGATAGAAAATTTTTCGCGCGGGACAACTTTTGAAGTGACAAAATCGCTGGTGCGCGTAACAACTGCCAAGTTGTCTCGGCTTCTATTAGCACATCGTTTAAATTCTTTGCGTTTATAAAAAAACGCAAACAACCGAAATAAATAAAAATTCGAGTGTCACAACAACAACAACAGAATAAGTAACGTGAAAAGATTCTCTCCGCGCGCTGAAACAAACCTACTTGAAAGATCTCTCAGCGCGAGGAAAGAGAATCCTTATCGCGACGCGCGTAACGCGACTTATCGGGCACGGCGTCAGATTGCGCGCGATAATCATCCACACACGCGCGTTGGTACTTATACGCTTCTCGAAAGTCCTGCCTCGTTTCCCGAGCGAGATAAATCGAGATTCGCGGGAACACGACACGGATATTGTTCGGGAGAGAGGACAAGACCGCGGCGCGGTCGCGATCTACGTGTATGCGTCTTACACGCGTGTTGTGTGTGATCTCAGCGCTTCCAAATTTCAAAAGCAACCTTGACGACACAGTGCGATATGTTTTTCGGTCGAGGGAGAGAGAAAGAGATATGTTGTCCTCGGTATTAAAGAAACGTGACACATCTTCGCGTGGAGTCGTCGTCGCGCGCGCGAGCTCAGGGTCGGTTCGAAACATTTCTGGAACCCGCGACTCTAAGAACGACATTATCTCGTGTTCGAAGAAGGAAGAACAGGCTAAAGAGAAATATGAACGAGGTCTACAAGCGCGATCGTACCGCGGTCTACGCGCATCGTCTTGTTGTAAAAAACAGTTTAGATATCTTCCTCTCTTGGTGGATAAAAAAAACACACTCTGATATAGCGTTATCGGAACGGGGAGTCAACAAATATAAGGCTAATATTAACTTTTGCGCGTAACATGCGCCATCATAATAAAAGCTCGCGCGGCGTCAATAAAACGAATATGCACAGCAACGAAAATACAATAAACACTCACTAGGATTTATTCGAACGCATGCGTTTCTATTTATTGTTTTATTTTCAATCTTTTTCGTGCTATGTTAACACACATGTTCATCATTGATTTGCGACCAATCGATACACACGAAAATAGTACGACACACACAAATTTGTGTCAATTTTATATAAACTGAACTAAAATAAATATGCAAATAAAATGTACGTAGCATTGAGAAACTGTTTTATCTGAACGGTCCTTTCAGCGCAAAACACACCGACGTTTCGTATTTTTGTGCGCGCTCGAAATCGTCGATTGTCCGCGAGTTAGTTTCGGGTGCGGTCGTGACGGCAGCATCTGCCAACTCTTGCCACTACGTCCGGTGCTACATCTCTCGGTAGTGCCGAGAAATAACAGCTGACCCGCGAGCGTACAGTAGCTCTCTCGCTTCCCGGAGCGGCACCTCGTCACTTTCGCACTCGTGCGAAAAATCTCCTGGACGAACGAGCGGAGAAGGAGTCGCGTCGCCATCTTTAGGCACGATCGTACCCATCAGCCGCCGTCTCCGCCGACGTCATCGCCGTCGTTCGTTGCCGACGACGCGTGCCGAGGGAGCCGACGACAATCATACACTTGAAGCGCCGTGCGAGAGCGGTGTTTATAGCGCCGTGCACCTCCGTGGTGCGACGCGACGTCCGAGAAGAACGCGAAACGATTACACATTCGTTGTGAGAAAGCGACGAACACACACACCGAGTATCGACTCGCGTGCGCGAGTATCGTTGTTCGATTTATAATTCCGTGTCGGAGTGAAATAAAGCGAGGTGCGAGTGTCGCGACTGAGTTCCTCGCTCGAGTAGACGTCACTCTCTTTGCCGACCAGTTCGTCTCGCGCGCACTGTCTTTTATTCGCGACGATTGAAAATACAACTGTAAGAGCGGAGAATTGGCAAATAAAAAAAAAAAAGAAAACACGAACGCGATCGAGACGTCGTCATCGCTCAGTGTCGTTCAAGAAAAGGAGAGAGGAGACGATCGTATAAATTAGTGTGAATTTTCCATTCGTTCGAACAAGTGGACCCTGCTGAACGCGACCAGTGATATTCCATTGCTGTGTGTTTTTCAAGTGAGGGGACACGGAACAGGTGAGTGAAACACATTGATTTGCGGTGCGCTCGAAACGGAGCAGTCCGGACAGAACGGACATTGTGAGGGTTACGCGAAGTGCGCGAACGGGTGAGACAGAGAAAGCGATACGGCATCATCATCATCGTCGTCGTCGTCGTCGCCGCCGTCGCCGCCGGACGACACAACGACGGACTGGTACAATTGACAAGGAAGATGGCGCGAGCCGCGGACGAGGATCGCTGCTGACCCATTTTTTTACGACACGCCAAATCTCCGGGAGTCGGCAGCCTCTCGTCGAAGGACGGGTCTCTTCTTCCTCGTCTCCTCTGGCTCTCTCTCGGTCGTTGCAGACCAGCGTTGTTCGTGCCGCGATTGCACGTACTGTCGGCGACGACAGCAGGGAAGAAAATCGTAAGAGAGAGTGAGAGAGAGAGAGAAAACGGACTCCAAAGTTGCACCGGGAGGGTGCCCTCACTCGCGTCGCGCTCGCGCGCGCGCCTTCCCCCCTGCGTGTGTGTATGTGTGTGTATGTGCGTGGCCTGTTTTTCTACCGAAAGTGTGATACTCGCACGAGTGTGCGTCTCGTTTTTTCACGATTACGATAAATTCTTGGTCGTTCCTCTTCTCGCGGTGCTCGCGAGATCATCCTGAAGGACCTAGTCTCGGGAACACGGACAGTAACGCGACGCAGAGACCACCGTCGTCGTCGCCGTCGTCGTCGCCGTCGTCGTCGTCGTTATTGTTGGCATCGGGACTTGGCGCGACACGAAGGGACGTCTGGCTATCAACAGCGCGCGTACGAAGGTAGCAGCAAACATTCTGAGAGCATCGAAGTTTGACGGAGCCTCGGCGGGCTCGGCGGAGGACACACGACGACGAAGACGTAGCAGTCCTCTGGACCATTTCGCACGTGGAGCTGCGCTGGCAGGCGTGGGCACCAGCGCGGCAGCTAAGATGGGCAACAATGCCGCGACCGCTAACAAGAAGGTCGACGCCGCCGAGAGCGTCAAGGAGTTTCTCGACAAGGCGAAGAAGGAATTCGAGGACAAATGGAAGAAAAATCCGACCAACACCGCCGGACTGGACGACTTCGAGCGTATCAAGACTCTGGGCACCGGCTCATTCGGTCGCGTGATGATCGTTCAGCACAAGCCCACCAAGGAGTATTACGCGATGAAGATTCTCGATAAGCAGAAGGTCGTCAAGCTGAAACAGGTGGAGCATACGCTCAACGAGAAGAGGATATTACAGGCTATCAGTTTCCCGTTCCTCGTATCGTTGCGTTTTCACTTCAAGGACAACTCTTATCTGTACATGGTACTTGAATACGTACCTGGCGGCGAGATGTTTAGCCATTTGCGCAAGGTCGGTCGCTTCTCAGAGCCCCACTCGCGCTTTTACGCGGCACAGATCGTCCTCGCTTTCGAATATCTACATTATCTCGATCTGATCTACCGGGACCTGAAGCCGGAGAACCTGCTGATCGATTCGCAGGGTTATCTCAAGGTCACCGACTTCGGCTTCGCCAAAAGAGTGCAAGGTCGGACGTGGACCCTGTGCGGCACGCCTGAATATCTGGCGCCCGAGATCATTCTCAGCAAGGGTTACAACAAGGCGGTGGACTGGTGGGCTCTGGGCGTGCTGGTTTACGAGATGGCCGCGGGATATCCGCCGTTCTTCGCCGACCAGCCAATTCAGATCTACGAGAAAATCGTGAGCGGCAAGCCGCGCTTCCCATCGCACTTCGGCTCCGATCTGAAGGATTTGCTGCGCAATCTGCTGCAAGTCGATCTCACCAAAAGGTACGGCAACCTCAAGGCGGGCGTGAACGACATTAAGGGCCACAAGTGGTTCGCCAGCACCGACTGGATAGCCGTCTTCCAGAAGCGAATAGAAGCGCCCTTCATACCGCGTTGCAAGGGACCAGGCGATACCAGCAATTTCGACGATTACGAAGAGGAAACTCTGAGGATCTCGTTGACGGAGAAGTGCGCCAAGGAGTTCGCCGAGTTTTGAACGCGACACCGGCTCGGCAAGTTGCTCGCATCAGGAGGTGGACACGCATGTCGTGTACACGTTGTCATGATTGCTCCTCGGGCCGACGTGACACGGCGTTTCCTCGTCACCGGCGTTGTTAACGTCGTCGTCACGTTGACGGTTCATTCGGAAAAGAGAGAATGAGAGGGAGAGATAGAGCGGGAGAGAAAGCGAAAAAAGAGTGGAAGAGAAAAAAAGAGCAAAAGAGAGAAAGGTATGTGTGTGCCGGCGCGCGCGCATTCGTGTAACAATAGCTCTCGATAACGCGAAACGGAGCGAGGTAATTTTTTTCTTTTTTTTTTTTTGTGCCCGCGAGGGAGAAACCAGAAGGAAGGGGGTAGTACTTTATTTCTGAGAGAGGGGCGGTTGTAGACAAGAGAAGGACGCACGAAACGGCACGTGGCAAATCCGCGCGCGCGCTTTGTTGCTTCTCGCGATTGAACTCGCGATATACACGAGAGCGATAAGGATGAGTAGAAACGTGTGGCACACGAATGACAAGTGACGCGTTTTTTTTTACATCGAAGGCGTCGAGCGTCCAAGGAATTACATTAAAACACGTGATTTTTTTGGGTTGTTACATACGTATGTAGCAGAGATGTCGCACACGCCAGCATCACTTTTTACATGGAAAAATCTCTCTTTTTTTTCAGCCAGTTAAATCAACTCATTGAAACGTAAATAAGAATATACAGCTGTATACTACATATAATATATATATGTGTGTGTGTGTGTATGTGTGCGTGTGCGTGTGCGTGCGTGTCTTTTTGCCACTCTCTTCACTTATTCAAAATAGCTTTATATGATCCGATTTACGAAGGAGGCCATGTGTAAAGTTCGTTCCCAATGACTAACCGTGTTATCAGCGTCGGAAAGTCACCGTACCGAAGTTACCTTGTACATATTAGTCTCTCGTTTTTTTCGTTTCCTCCCTCCCTCACGGTTCTATCTTGTACGCAGCATCGTCTTTGGTATAGTCCTGTCCTCTCCCCCGCCGCTCCCCTTCATTATTTTTCTTCGCATCGCACACACGACACTCAAATAGTAAAGGAAATACCGTATCATCAAGCGAGTTTTCGTATCGTGTATCGTTTGTTGTCTACTGTTACTTGTCTCCTCTATTCGTATTGCGCGCGCGTGTGTGTGTGTGTGCGCGCGTGCGAAAGAGAAAAAAAAACGAGTGCACTCGCTGCAAGTACGATCCGTATTTATATCGTTAACGTACACACACATACGCGTACACACACACACAAAGACATATGTAAAGTTTAATTTAAAATAACGTTTAGACACATGTTTTCCGCGATTCGCCGATGACGGGCCAGTTGGAAGAGAGGGACGTTGATTGTTTATATTCGCGAGATGAAAATTTCGCGCGTCAAAGTTATATTATAAGGAAGAGACACATTTCCGCGTAACATGTGGAATCGCGAGCAGATCCGGAATATATATATATGTGTGTGTGTGTGTGTGTGTGTGTACGTCGGAGCTTTGCGATCAGCTGTGGGTTCCTGTATATACGCGGAAACGGATTTTATCCCGCGCTCGCGTAACACCATATCCGCACGTGTTTCTTGTTATCTGGTATTAACTTGGGAGATTAGATGTCAAATTCTGCAACGTGATACGCGTTGCACGTGCAGCACACGCATTACACAGACTCGCCATTTCCAATTGTTGTGTGCGAAGTAACACACTGGGGTTTGAGACACACAAATGATACCGCATTACAGTTGACAGAAGATTATCTTTATCGCAACACCAATATTAAGACAAAGAGAAATGAAGAGAGAGAGAGAGAGAGAGAGAGAGAGGAGAGAGGAGGAAAGAAAGAAACGAGCTACCGGAATTTCAAGAGTAATTTGTATATTGACGGTTTTTCTCAGTGTGATAGAATCAACGAGATTTTCAATATCTCCGTGCTGCTAGACCACCTTTCAACTCAAAGATTTATCAATCACTCGCGTAAAACAAGGAGAAATCAAGGCGTAACTTTGTGATCAGTGATCTCTGCAACAAGATAACCGTGACACATCGACCAAAAAAAATCGCGGCTATGTAGGACACGGTGGAAAGCAAATGCGAATTTAATAAGGCCGTCGCAGGTGCTAACGAAGCTCGTGAACGAACATAAAGATTACTCGATTGGAAGGTAATGACGGCGGTGGCCGCGCTTACAAGGATTGCATTAGCCACGCGCGAACGATCATCTTTCTCTCTCTCTCTCTCTCTTTCTTTTTCTTTCTCTCTCTCTCTCTCTCATCGAGATCGGAGTCCGGCTTTCGAAGACAGCGACGCAAAACACTTTCGCGCGTTGACGTCAACGTCAGTAGACGAAGTTTCGTTAATGAGTAAAACGGTCGTTCAGAATTGGATTGGGCACACGCCAGCAGCGCGACGTTGCTGGCCGGGAATCGATTCAGCCGGCGATGGGCTAATACGCGCGCGGACAATGCGGAGGAAATGCGGCACGTAAGTGCAACGACGTTACGAAACTTTTACATCCTTTTTAGCATTCGCGATGAGGAACGAACGTTGAATGTGTTGCGTCACTGCGCGAGTTTTCCCCTCCAAGTTCATATTCGAACACGTTTCGAAAACACGTATTTGACATATGTTGCGCGAAATGTGGAATAGCATTCGCGTTACGTGAAAAGAAAAAACACTGGACTGATAACACAGTCAGTGTCGGAATAGATCATTCAATTGCGTAAACGCAGACTCGCAGTGACAAACATGATGATGATGATGATAATAATAATGATGTTTACACGAATGTCAACTCTTCGCGTGCTAAAAGAAAAGTCTGCTAGAAAAAATCGCGCGAAAAAATATTTTTGTTGGAATAGCAGGAAAATTTGTTTATTGTTACACGGCCAGCAAGAAAAATTTGCCAAGCCTGAATTTGTTACTTTGTCAACAAAACATTTTGCTAGTGAAAAAAAAAAGGAAAAAAAAAACAAATTCAGTAGGCTTTGCAAATTTTTCTTGCTGGCCGTGTAATAGCGTAACTTTTTTTTCCGCATTAGTCGCAATTACGGTCTGTGCGCAATCGATGTGAAAATTCAACGTCATTAAGCTCGCTGCAAAATGATCACTTAATTAGTACGAAATTATGCGAAAAGAATTAGATCAGGGATGGTGCATCCGTTGCACACGTGCGAGTGCAATTTCACGAATGACGATAGACATCGAAGAGGAGGGGGGAGGAGAAGTAGAGACTCGTGTGTCCCTTCCTGTTTGCATCAGGCGAGCGCATATATTTTCCTCTGCCTACTTCTGTATATTACGTGTACGTACGTACACGAATGTACACGGCCGCGATGTTACGAATTAGAATGAGAGTAAAAATGAGAGAGAGAGCAAGAGAGAAAAAAGAAAGAAAGAGAGAGAGTGCGACTCTCTCACGGTAAAATAAGTGAAGTACTTGGCGCGGCGCTTCGTGACGAGATTTTGAGATAACGAGATCTTGGACGACGCGGTGTGCAATTGTGCTCGCACGCTCTGCAAGTACGCGCGTGTCCAGCGAATAATTGAAGTGCTGAGAACAATAAAGCCCCGAGCCGCATACACACACACACACATAATAAACACACACACTCTTTCCGCGTTAACGTAATAATATTACGAGAGATAACCTTCCTTCGCTATTTCCACGATCATTCTTTTCGAATAAACAGATGCGAATTATTCGCTTCATTTATAGATCAATTGATGCGCATTTCTTCTCATGCGCTTCTTTAGTTTTATGTAACCGAGATAGATCTTATATATTGTTCTCAAGTCGCTTTAATTGATGCGACGTCGCGAGAGAATTCTCCGCTGTGATTCTGTAATTGTCGTGAATTCGCAACAATCGCGCTATTATAAATACGACGGAACTTGTCTAAACGTATTTCTTCTTTAAATATTCGAAGTTATTCGCGTCGAAGACGAATTACACGCGTACATATTCCAATTATAATTGATCTCGTTCGATTGTGTTATATTTATTACACGTCGATTACAAAAATATTGCGAAGACACGCGCGCGATTTAAGGGGTTTTCGCGACAAATCGAATCGCGTGAAATTGAAAAAGAAATACTTGAATTTAATATTTCTGAGCCACAAAATTGTTTATTTTCTGCTTTGAGACAAACGAAACACAAATAACACGTCTTACACAACAGTGTTTTCAGAAGAAATCCCACGTGTTTCGTCAATCTTTTTTCATTCATCGAATCGAGCAATCTTTGTTTTTGCAACAACACACAGTTTTACTCGCGACAAACCACAATTATCCACCGATATCTATCGAGAGTGCTTGTATTTTCGAGATATCAATCGCACGGTCAATAACGATCTCGAGCACCTTCGTAGATAGATTCGCTATCGCGCTTTTCAATTCACGGACAAGCAGCGGACGCGGAACTTGCTTTTACTCGCAGAAAATGTTGACTCTTATGCAACCGTTACGTCACCTTTACCTTGTCTCGAAATTTAACGAGAATTCGCGTTTGTTTCGCGCAAAAAGGCCAATAGGGTATGTTTGTGATAATGGGAGATGAAATTTAATTCGTTTTTCTCTCTCTCTCTCTCTCTCTCTCCCTCTCTTTCGCTTTCTGTCTCTGACTTTTTGTCCTTTGCGCTTTATTTACCTTTGGCAATTACGCGGTATACCGCGGTGAGCCTTTTACCGCTATATACCATACTTTCGATCTCTTTCCGACAATTGATCCAAGTTCAATATTGATATTCCAAATTATAATCCACCCAGGAGTGAGCAAACACCACGGCTCGTGTCTCTTCTACTGCGCGTAATTTTCTATCTTTGGAATTAGATAAAACGTATGTAAAACAGAGATGAGACGTCAAGATATCTTTTAATAACGTCACGCGAGCTCGTCTCGCGATTAACTTCGTTTGAAACTTGGTTGTCGCGTACTCGAGGAGATCCTAACTTTTGTCATATAATGATCGTGCGACTCTCTCGAATCCAACAAATATCGAGCGAGTGCTAATTTTTTATAGTTTATCATTCGAGAGATTTTAACAAGAGAGACGATATGTGCGGTAGAAACTGAAAGTTCAGAGGGAAGGGGAGAAACACGAAAGAGAGATGGCTGATCTTGATTGAGATTAAAATGTCCTTCTAAGCGAACCCGCACTGCGATAGTGTGCGTGAAAGCTTGTCGATGTCTCGATCGTACTCATCGATCGTGTGAAATAATCAAGTGCCATCCATCCATCTATTTATTATTATCTTTCTGTTACGTGTTGTGTAGCGCGAGAAATTCTCATAAAATTTAATTAAATATATCTGCATATAGGATATATTTTGTCGATAGATATTTTTTCGTAACGTAAATATATGTGTTCTCGGAACTTTTTATCATTCGCTGAAATTTCACTCACGACGAAGTCGCATAAAGGTTTGAGTAACGTCATTCTAATTTTCTATGTAGGAATAAGCTGCGTGTGATGAAAATTTTTAGAGAACGACAGAGTTTACAATGTATATAATATTTGTTAAATTATAACATAACGTCGTATATTATATTAGATTCATGTAATGAATTTATATGTATATATTAATGAGTTTTATTATCAATTCTTTACGAGGAAAAAAAAAGAGAGAGAGAGAGAGAGATCAACTGGATCAATCATAATTGTTCTTGTTTGATAAGAAATTTTATCATTCTTCTTGACACGAGATATATGTATGTGTGTATACACATATATCTCGACCATTTGTTCCCGTTAGATAATGCGATATCGATCGGTAGCTCGCGATATTAAAGGTTGTGTCAATAAGAGCGTGGGCACATCAGTATAGGTTACAATAAAAGGGGTGTCCACATTTCTCACACACAAAAATAATCTTATCGTGAGATCGAATTCAACCTTCCGTCAAAACGCTCGTCGGCGCGACGATGAAGTGGTTCTCAATTGAGAAACAGAAAAACGAGAATATTTTCTTCACTCACTTAATAAACCGACAAATTTATGCGATCTTTTAATGCACAGTTTGCGTGGAATAACAAAAGTGAAAAAAAATTACATTCCTCGACGTGTCACTGTGTGCTGCGAAGCGATTACAGTTTTGCCGGAAAGTTGAGCTGTTTCACGACGACTATATATATATGTATATATATATATATATAAAGTGAAGTATAACGCAAAAAACTAATTGCACAACAATTTCTTACACTCTTGTCTTATATGTTTGTGACGCGCGCGAAATATACATATATCTCGCGTTTGTAAACGGGTACTTAGTTAGAAAACATCTTTATCAGACGGTGAAATCTCGGTTGTTTCACCGTCTGATTTCAAACGGATTGAACACGAGCAATACTTTTCCAATTGGTCCCGGATAGCACGGGGGTTTGTTGGACTTGCAAGGGAAGCTTTAACTGACGCATGCGACTCGCGCGCAAGCGCTTCTTGTAAATATTAGCGGTAGGCAACAAGAATATATATAAAAAAAAAATATATATATATATATATATATATATATATATATATATATATATATATATATTCGTGCATCATCACCTAACAGTGTGGCTCTTCTTTAAAGCGCAATTTCCTCTCCCCCTTTTCTCGCTCGAAATATCTTCGTGTTTTTCGAATTAACACCGATGTTGCACCGATTAATTATCTGCAATTATCTCTTATATCCACTCTGTTTTCAGAATCTGCTTTAAGTTTAAACTCTCTCTCTCTCTCTGTAGTTAACACGCTGATTCTGATTCTTCTCAGAAGTAAAGATCCGATTTCTCGTGATTTGATTCGCCTAATGACGAAGGTTGTGTTCGACGTCTTTTGTTCGATGAGAGAAGTGAGATAAAAAAAATTTACACGGAAGCGCGTTAAATACAGAATAGCTTGCGACGAGCAATAACTTAAAGCTGCGGTTAGATTTAACCGAGGTTATTGAAACCGCCAGTTATTTTCTCCCCTTCCTTTTCCTCCACCTTCTCTCGGTAGTCTCGTAGCTGAGAGACTTTAATCCGGAAAGGGACGACAAATTGATAGAAACCACCCAGTTAACCATGTAATCTAGCCATTCGTCGGTACAGCTCGGTGCTTTAATCATCTTACAACATCGAAGAAGTTACACACACACACACACACACACACACACACACATCTTGGCACGGCGAAAAAACACGAAGATAGACGCATAGAGAACTACACGTGCAAACTTTTTCCTCTCCCGCATCTGTTGTGTGTATACGCAATTATTATATTACACTTTTAATTCAATGTTCTTCGATATCGCACAGATGTACAAGTGTCGTCCTATTTATATACGTAGGTTTATTCCTTCTCTCGGTCCAGGGATCGGTCGTTACGCAATCGTCGCACGCACGCACGCACGCACGCACGCACGCACGCATGCACGCATGCACACACATGGAATTTACACATAGAGAGACGTACGTACGCACAACGCGAGTGTTTATGCGGATATTTCTCGCAGAGACAGTTATCGAAACGTTCTCTTTCAAGTTTTCGCTATCGTCGTAAATTGCATCCGACACACGCGCCGCCCGCGGCGCCTTTATTATACCTCGGTTCTCTTTGTTACTTTTATTATGTCTCCACATTGCGCTTTGCGGAGACATTAAACGGTTTTTAACTCGAGACATTGAGAGAAAGAGAGAGAGAAATTGCGCGAACTGAAAACGCACTTGTAACAGAATGAAAAGAAAAAAGAAACCTTGTGATCGAAATATTAATTTTCTCGCTTTTTTCCAACAGTTTTTTTTTCACTCGAGTCCTGCGTTGCCCTCGACATTTAATTGAAAAAAAAAAAAAAATAAATAAATAAATAAGAAACAAATCTCGTGCCGTGTTCGCGGCGGTGTCGGCGCGTGTTGTCACGCGACTCTCACACGATTCCTGATCGATTATCATATCACAGTAATCTCGCGCCATCGGAATCCAGCTCGGTGTGTGAACAGAGATTTCGCGTTTCCGTTCCGCACTACATCTCTCCCGTTCACTTCGAAAACTCTCTTCCGCATTGATCCGTTCAATATCGTCCCGTCTCCTCGCCGCGGCGCGGCGGATTAAATTGCGCGCGTGGAAAAGCATTTTCCTCGGTTTCTCCGCGTTCGCGCTTCTTCGCGAGAAAATTCCCTCTCGCACGAGGAGTCTCCCGTGAACCCAATCGATATATCTCCGCCGATGCACCTCGTTATTCGCGGTGTTTTCCCTCGAAGCCGCGAAATTGATTACTCGGTTGCAAAATGCAAAGCGAAAACTATATTTCTTTTTTTTTTTTTGTACACTATCTTTTTTTGTACATTATTTTAATTTAAATTCCTTGTACGAAAGAAATGTATCTCCGCGAAGAAGGAATTGCGGAAATTGATTTATAAATATTTTTACATAACGAAACACGATATGTTCCACGTTCCTAGACGTAACATGGAAAACATGAATTATTCATGTAAAACGGGATTGTCGATGTGCCAGTTAATCGATACATACGAGAGGGATATCGGTGATGCAAGTGGCTTCTCTTCTGTATTTGGCAACAATAAAGCAAGGTCACATCACGAAAGCAATGTGGGAGCATATTGTGAAGTTTGATGCTTTAAATTTAGTTAACGCAAATTAACGAATAATTTGCTATGGTCACCTTCTGTCGCGAATATCGTGAAATTTAATTTACGTCGGTCGTTACCCCAAATTCGTCATTTTGTGTTAGCTGTCGCGAAACACGCCTCGGGAAACTGACGTAACTCGATATGTAATTAATAGCGCGGCGGAACGCGCGTTATTTAGGCCTCCGCTCGTTTCCATCCGAATCTCTCTCTTTCTTCGTTTCTCCCTCGACGGCGACGCCGCAGCGAGTTGCGCTCGTTTGCGTAATCGCCCCCGTCTCGTAATAAGTCTCTTCTCCGAGTCGCGCGATTCAATCCCGGGGTCCCCAAGGCGCATATAAATACGTCGTCTCGAAAATTCGCACATCTGCCCTCGGCGCGTTCCAACTGAATGATCGTCGGACGCGCTCTACAAACTGTTAAATCTCTCACACGAGACAAATGCTCTTGTCCAGAATTGGTTTCTAAGTATTAATTTCGAAAGACGGATAAAATATAGTTGCTCTCGATGCGCGCGCGGATTTCACGTCAATTTTTTTTCGAATCCGCGATGTTTCGAGCGCAAATTGATGAAGTACGCTCGTGGAATCGTGGAGAGTTATTTGGCGTTTCGAATGCGCGCTTGCCGCACTTTCTTTTTTTATTCTTATGAACTGTCGTGATGAGGCAACAACGATTCATTATGTATTCCGTTAATATAATTCACATCTTCGATAATCGCAACTTTTTTCTTTACGGAAGAAATGAAAAGGGATTAAATTTATGTCGGGATTAATGTAAATGACGAGCCGCATAATTACGAGGAAATTTCGCTCGCTCTCTCACGGCCCCGTCTTCTCAATCACTCGCTCGAGAGAGCCGAAATTAAAATTGAAGCGCTTAACCTAATTCGCGGGGTGGTGAGAGAGCGAGTGATGGCGTTCGATTTTCAACCCGGCACCCGCAATTATCCCGGAGATTTTTCTTTCGTTCGTTCTTTCCTTTGGGACTTCCCTTCTCGGCAAACAGAGGTTTCTCATAGGCTACATTTTTAGAAGTAGTTTAGAACGCTCGCGCGATTGTTCTCTAATCCTTTAAATATTCCATGTGAGTTTTTTTTGTTTTTATCGAAAGTCCCCTCGGACTCTCTCTTGGCCAATATAAATTTAAACAGGTCAGCGCGTTTTCTCTTCCATATTATATTGTGCGTCACGTATTCACGTACTCTCTTGCGTTCCGTTTTGCCGAAATCTACCGCTTGATTTTTTTTTCACGGTAGAAACGAATATAAAGAATATGATTGGCTGGCATGAAGAAGCGGCAAACCAAAAAGAAATGTGTCTCGATGAATAATAATAATTTTGTGCAATCGCAAATGTCTACATTAATGTTTTTTTCGACATGTTACGGTGAAGGAAGTCCGTTGCAAACTACACGTTGTATATTTGTAAGATTAGATATTAAAATTCAGAGACGAATCTCTTTAACTTTCAGTCATTATATTAATATATATATATTATTTATTTCTTATATAGACATTATAAATATATTTATTAGTTTTGTTATGCGTATAATTGTTTGGTTATTATTTTTTTAAATAAATTATATATTTCATTTATTGTATGCGTCTTCTATATACTCTGTTTCTGCCTTGGTTTCGCGTAGCGAAAACGTCGATTCTGTCGCGTTCCCCGCATTCTTGCTTGAAGATTCGCGCGCCGCTCTCTGTAGCTACGCGAGAAATGTTAGACGCGAAAGAGAGAGAAGAGGTAATTTTTATAACGACATTCTCTCTCGTGTGCGCGCATATATAACTCTCAACCGGTTAACGCGCGTAATATATATCGTGTAGTCGGAGAGCACAAAATGCCTTTTGTACTCTTTTATACACCGCGTCAGCAATATCGTTACACGGGGCTAATATAGTTCGCGTAATAAAGTCTCCATAGTGATTAATCGGATTTCAAGATGAGGGGGAAGAACAGTCGCTCCGCCGGTTCGCCGCTTGTTTTTTTTTTTTTTTATTTTTATTTTACAGAGGATAATATAAATTTTAAGCGTGCGACATGGTAGTGTTTTTTTTCGACAGCTCAGTTTGTGCGCGGAATCTCACCCCTTTTTACATTACGAGCATCGGAATAAAGAGAAGATTATTATTGCGCGCTACGGTGTCTTGCCATCAAAGAATCTGAAAGAATATCTCGATGCTGTCGGCTATTTCCGTGTACACGATAGAGCGTGGAAATTTACTCGATCACGACTTCCGTCGTCGAGCAGCGTAGCCGCAATTCGCGAATTACCTTTGTCCTTTTCTTCTGACAGAAACTGTCATCGATAATCGATGAATGTGCGCGCCATTAGCCTCGCCAAACGGTCCCGAAGTATTCGCGCAAATAATACAAAAAACTCATCGACGATGGAGCTTCTTTTTTTTTTCGCGTAAAAAAGTTTTTTTTGTGTCTCTCGCCTACGTTTTCTCTCTCTCTCTCTTTCTCGCGAATCAGCTTTTGATGCGCGGTATTGTGCAATCGTTTCTATCTCGATCAAGTCGCCCGCAACTTGAGCGGCGCGCACCGACCGACAAAGGCACGCCAATTACTTTCGAGTTCGCATCCCTAATTCATTGCTTCTCTCTTTGTCGACATGATAATTGTTCTTGATTTGTGTGTTTTGGAATACCGAATCAATGTAAGATACGTCCCCTTCGAATGACCCGTTTATTCAAAATCGAAAAGTTAAACTCGCGGAGGGATCTCTAAGTTTTATTTGTAATAGAAATTCCGGACAAATTATTTAAACTGGGATGAGAATTAATAAGAACAAGTAGTGAAAGCAGTCACATACACACACACACGCGCGCGCGCGCATACAAGTTGTCAATCAGTCAAATAAATTTAACAATAAAATGCATGAAACAGTAAAACTATTGTCAACGATAGTATTTTTTCGAAGCTTGCGTTCTGTCTTTACAACAGCAGGAAGTGCAAAAATAACACTTGAATGCGTTAGAATCGCTTTTTTGAATCGCAAACAACTGCTTTTCAAGTGTCTTTCCGCATGACCGTTTTGCGAAGCGAAGTGGCTGATATCTGAGAGAATTATCAGTCTCCGGTTAACCAATTCTCTAATTGTTAGTCAAACAAACAACTTGGCAAAACATCTTTTACGAGCAAAGTTTCAACAAAAAAAGATCCTGTATTTATCTCGCGCGCTTGTAAAACATCCGGTGTTTTTGGTTTTTTTTCGAGGGATCTAAACGCGCGACGATTTTATCACCGGGTGTTATTGTTTCAACAATAGCAGATTGTTGTTTCTTTGAAAGATGTGTACGTTACATCTTTCTTTATATTTATCATAAAAATATATGTGAATATAAATCTTTTCGCAAATTGTTGTTTGCCATAGACGCCGATTCGCTTTTTGTCGCGCATCCAGTCGCAGATCAAATGACAGAGCCGTGCGCGTTTTCTGAGACGATTGTGCGCGCGTCTCTTTTTCAAACACAGTAGAAAAGGCAAAACCAAATTTAAATTCAGTTGCGCTTTTCGCACTTCTCTAATATATTTCACATGGCCGTTGGCGTCATAAATAGTCAATAGTGTCATAAATAGTCGAGAACTCTCGCGACCACGATTGCGAAATCCATCGGCTACTCCTCGAATAGGTCTTTCAAGCGCTCGCGGACAGAAAAGCAAACGGAAGCGTTTGTTGTCAATTAGAGCCGAAAGGACGCGATATTGCGCGCGAGCAGGCTCGAATTAACAATCTTAACGATAATGAGTGTGTGTGCCCCCGCGCTTCTTAACCGCGCTCGTAAAAGTTACGAGCCGACGCGTATTAAACTATCAATTCACCTCGGGACAACGCGGTAACGACGCGCAGTTTGGATCGCGTCCGCAACGGACGAATCGACATCGATTGACATTTTCGAGTCAGCGCCGCTTCTAGCTTGCAGAAAGAGACTGTGTTCGTGTATGTGTGTGAAGAAAAAAAATTAGACTTCACATACATCGACTATCAGCGAGTTTACTCGGCGTTGCGCAACACGCGCGCGGTTCGACCCGTATGTGAATTCCTTGCGCGCAGCCACATCCATATTAAATTGTTTTGCTTGTGCACTAGTTTTAGCGCTTAATGGAACATCGCGTGTGCACACAAGTTCGCGGAAGCGGTGAGGCTCTCTCGAGAGAGAGTGTACGCGTACGTTATCAGAATGTTCCGGACTCTCTCGTGGAGAGAACGTGTACCGAGTTATCGCAATTAGAATATATTTCCGGGAATAAATCGCGCGTATAATGGTCTTCAAATATTTTCACGTGATATGTGTGTACTCTTGTTCTCGGACAAGTTGAGTTTAGAAAATAGCGTATTGCGCTGAGAAATTTATTATTTTTCCAAGATAGAGAGACGCTTGGTGAGTAAATGTGTGTTTTCATCTCGAGACGAGCGCGCGCGGAAGTCACGCGCGTTCTATTCGCGCTGATCTTTTCCGCGAAACGTGACTTGTCGTTCTCGCGATGTCGAATCGCGATAAATATTGTCTCCCGAAGTTTGCGTCGTTTGTCTTTGCGGACCGATACGAACGGGTCGAACGAGCATATCGCTCCAAGTGGCGCGGCTGTTCGTAAACATTTGACTCGGCAATACCGAGTCCGGCGGTGGTCTCTTCTGCATGTGTCGAACACTTCATTGACGCGTCGTCTGCTTTTACTACAGTGACGTAATTCGAACGCGGCCGTAAAATGCGTTTGACGAGAGTTCGCGATCGTTTGCTGAAAATTTGCCGTTTAAAACAAAGTGTTCGCGAAAATCGGCGAATTATTTCATTTCTCGCGAAATCGTCGGATTTTATTTTTGTACTTCACGCGTCTAATAATAAGCAACGCATAGCGCGATGTGCGATAAAAGATATAATCAAATAAAACGCAATGATCGAAGAGATAAAGAGCTTTTGGTTTATTGCGCGATATCGCGCGTAGGTGCCCACCTACGCGCGAAATTCGTTGTTGTTACCGCACGATTCCTCGCTATTTTCCTCAAAATTTGTTCATGTGTATATAATGCGAATATAAATTCTCGCACTTTTTTTTTATGTGCGTTCATTTGTTTGCAGACCGGTTAACCTTGACAAAGTTCGTTGCTTTGCGTGCACAATGCTCGACCTCCGAAGGCCGTGGAATTCATTAAAATATCGCAGATTGCCTGCATAAATTTTTTCTTTTGCAATAAATTGCTGGAAAATATTTAAGTAGTTTGTTTTTTTTAACGTCAAAAATTGTCAATCCCGCACATGAGAGAGAATAAATGTTCTCTTGTTAATATATTTGTGTCATAATTATGATAGAAAATAGAGAGAGAGAGAGAGAGAGGAGAGAAGAGAGAGGAAAAGATGAGGGAAAGTTGATTGAATCATGTCTGCCGATTTAGTCGCGGATTTATTTTAAAAATGTAAATTGTTTAAAATCGTATTTATTATCTGTAATACACTGTGTGTATTCCGTGTTTTTTGACATAATTATTTATTAATTTGTACATATGTTATTCCGCTTTTTATTAAATATAACAATTATAATTAAAGGATCGGAAAGGATTCGAGTTTTGCGAGGTTAATTGTGAAAAAGATAAAACGAAATAATCAGTATAAGAGGATAAAAGCTGATAAAATTTTTTTTTATCGTGACGCGCGAGTATTTTTAGAGCGTTTTATTTAAGGTTTTCATATCAAGCGTTTATCGTTAACCTGTCCGCAATTGCGTCAATTATTTACGAAAAAAAAGAAAAAAAAACCAGTATATTTCCATTATTAAATTCTCTAAACGTGGCGATAGGTATTCGCTACAATTTCGGTGCGATATTTATCCTCACGTGCAAACGCGTGTGCGGAACTGCAGATTAAAAAAATATATTTGATTTCATATATGTGTTGTTGTTTTTTTAATGCACAACGAGTGATTGCTAATAATTTTCTGTCCCACGTGAGTCTCTATTTTGTTTTTATTTCCTCGGAAATATTAACAAGGAACAAAAACTATAATGCTCGTTGTTTCGTCAGGAATGACGTATATGGGCGTACATGCGCACACGGACGTGCATTCTCAAAAGATCAACGCAACATATATATTTTTTTAAATTAAGTTAAATTTACACGCTTTTGTTTGATTAACTCGTACAATAAATCGGAGTCTTGCACGTTACTCCGCAAATCCTTTGTTTTTAATTTTTATTAAGTAAAATAAATTACTTCAAAATCACTTAGCTCGAAATACACTTTTCTTTCTCTCGTCTATGTCCCGCTAGGGCGAATTAATCGAGCGTTTCAATGCCTCCGGTAGATATCGTCGTGTCAAGAGAGATCGTCAATTGTAATCTTGTGCAAACGACGCCACGTCTGGATACCAGATGCGACAGCGGATACCGAGCGATCATTGCAATTATGCAGCGACACTTCGCGATCGTTTCGTCTGTGTCGTTATAGAGTAGAGAATCGGTCCGCACCTGTCAAGAAACGTCTGCAAACGTCGATAAATTTTAACGTTATCTCGCTGATCGTTGCTTTCGTTGCAACAACTAAAGATTCATCCCAGAAGTCGAAGACTTTTCCTTGTCCTCCCCTAACATAATGCAAAAACAAGAGTCGAGAGAGATAAATATAACTTAATTTACTATACAGAAAGGAATTATATTAACATAATTAACTCTGACGTGTGTCAGCGACGAACGAAGTCGTATGACGGACAGGTATACGTTTTTCCCTCGACGGCCATTAGTTTGAGTGCTTTATGTGTATTTAAATGCTTTGACTTTTCGAGGACAATCGCTCAATGACGAGACACTTCATTGAGCTCCGCCTCGATGTGCTGCAATTCGCGCGCGGCGCGGTCGTATTTATCGTTAATCTGTGTGTAAGTCGCTCTCAAATCGATTTATTTGATTCGGTGATTCCTTTCGATGGAATGCAATTTATTCGAAACAATACAACATGATATTTTTCGACTCGTAAGATGTTGCGAGATTACTTTTGTAACGCGTTTCGTCCGTTCTGAAAACACGGTGAAGTGCATCAAAGCAACAAATAAAAAAAAAAAACATATCAGAAAAAAAAACGGATATAAATAATACGGTTTGAGCTAGTGCGCGTATTTGCGACCGATTATTCCGTGATTTTCATGTCAGATTTGTGAATAGCGCAGAGGGAAAATTCGCGTGGTCCGATACTATAGCCACATGAATAAAAAAATATTTGTCAAAGCAAAATTGTCGAGAGAAATAACAAGAGAACGTTTCACATTAATACGTGAAATTAATCGTACTTATTGTGTGAGTAAACAACATCCATAGAGTAGGTTTTTACTTCACAATTATTTCCGAATCTCGATCTATCTCTCTTTTTTTTAAGTGGTTCACTCACCATCTCTCACTAATAGATTTCTCAAGAGATCAGATCGCCGGGAACGAAAATCCCATCTGGGGTAAATTAGATCCAAAAAAAAAAAAAAGGGAAAGTCATTGAGAGCTAACTTGCAATACATGTGGCAATATTCGACGTTTTCGTTGGCGTGACTTTCAGTTCACTCGCTCCGCGAAAATCATTTAATGGAGTTCCATCATAGATTAAATTACTATTGATAATTGTTTAATATATAATAAACTAAATTAATTACCAAACTAAATTAATTAATTACCGATAATCATTTAATAAACTCCCAACGTAGACTAAATAATTACTATCGATAGTTTCCTAATGCATATGGTGCGAGATATACACAAAATTATTTGTTAAATAATTTAGTTTTGTTTTTTCTAGCATTAACGTTGACTTTTTTATTTTGCACTCAAGTTGATTGCCTTGAACAATATCTTGGATTTATGTGCCATCAGACCAATCCGGATTATGACCCGAGATACGTTAAGCCAAGAAGGCGGAGCCGTAGAGGATTCCCGTCTTCTCGTGTTTGATGTCACTCTTTACTTGATTCTTTGTCTCTTGGTGCTTAGATTTGAATTAACGATTATCTTACAAATTAAGCGAATCTCCGGGTCAACCTCGCGCTGCGACAATCTGCGCGTTTAATAATATCTCAGACACATTTTTCACTGACCTTCTCTCTCCCCGCTTAATATCGCTTTCCAGTATCCAAGCATGCTTCTTTCTCACACAAAAGAAATCATCTCTCATAAAAGAAATCTTTGATTGATCTGCTCTCCCGAGAAATCTCTTCTACTTGATGGTTTTCTCTCCGCTTTTGTTTGTAAGCGTTGGTTTTCTGTACAAATATCGTTAACGAGAAAGAAAAAAGACGGCGCTGTTTTATTGTCCCACTTGCGACGTGACAGAAGGAAAAGAAAGAAAAGACATACTTTTCGCCATATATATATCTAGTCTGGTTTTAGAATGATTTTGACAGAGAGAGGAAACTTCTTTTTAAATTATTTTCTAAAAACTAAATCGTTTCTCCGAATCTATTACCGAATTTCTATTGGTGTCTCTTTATTATATTAGAAATCATGTAACGCTTTTTCGCGTTACAAGTCGTGAGCGGAGTTACGTTCGCGCGCAAATCTGTTTGGAGAGATTTCGATAGATCGTACACACGTGTGATGTAAAACCGAGCGAATGGTGCGCGACAATACGCGGGTATTACTGTGGGGGTTATCGCATCTATATATTTCGATGTCGCGTTTCGAGCATCCCATCGGCTGGGATACGTTTCAAATTTTTGTTTTGTTTTGTTTGCGCGCAACAACACACACGACAAATCCTCGCTTTCGATCTCGACATGATACGACAATCATACAGTCACAATCATATAAAACTATATAAAACATACGCAGCAGCGAAGAGATCTATCCGAAGTTTATAATCTTAGCGAAAAAAATAAATAAATAAATAAAAACGGTAATATAATAGAGACTAAATGTGCAAAAAATGGAATCATAAAAAAAATTTAGAACAGAAAAGAATGTAAAAAAAGTAGTGCTGTAATAAATTGAATATAAAAAATTGTAAACGCGAGATACGCTATTAGATTTCTGTCGGGATGAGCATCGAGAGTATATTTGCGCGAGCCAAAAAAACAAAAAAAGACCGGACGTTTTGCGATTGGGTGGGCAAAACCAAATTTTCCTTCGCGGTTCTGACCCGTGTTTGCGTGTTTTGACTGCGTTGGGTGATAATGATTCGATCGACAAATATTTAATCGAACCCACGATGTGTATGTAACAGCCCGAATGTGCCATCTCGCGTGCGCGATTTGTGCGTGTGTGCACACGTAAAAGCGCGTTCTGTCATTTGCAGAATTTCGATATGACGAATAAACGTGCAACGAGCATCGCATATCGCGCATGAAGTCGCTAATCCGAACGGACAACAAAAGAGAAAATAACGTTTCCGTAATATGCGCAACGAGAAATTCAGATCGGAGCGACTTTATGCGCGCGTGTGCGCGAGGCGACGACGGGCCGCGAGATTTGTTTCCGGTGTTTTTGATCTGTTTGTTAATCAGCACATACACACCGGGAATAAAATATCAAAGATAAATTCTTGTTGGTGAAAATTTCATTTCTAACCTTTTACTTCCCTAAAGCAGCGTTTCTTTTCTATTGAGAAAAACGCGTGACGCTTCGGAGTTATTGCTTTTTGAACTTTAATCGGATTTGTGAAAACAGTCATCTTGAGCGTAAAACTGGTTCGTTGTAAAATACCATTGTATACATTTCCCGCGGGTCACGACCAGAATTGTCTCAAATTTTGGATATAAAAGTCTGAGAAAAAAAATTGTGTGATACAAAACAAAGAGGAAAGATTTAATGTTTGCGGAATTTTATAATATGTATGTATACGGATTAGAGTTTGTTGAAAAAAAAAACCCACATTAAGATCTCTCCGAGAAAACGGAGGGAACACGTTGAAAGAAAAAATCAATCACGCAAAATGGATTATTAATGTAAACAAGGATAGTTTTTATTAGAGAGAGAGAGAGAGAAAGAGAGGGAAAGAGATAACAGAGAGGAAGAGCGTGCGAAAGTTATATTTATATTGTACATGTGTATTATGTTGAAGGAAAAAAAAGATGTTACGACGATATATATTGTATAGTACAAATACGCGGTTGACAATGCTGGCCGTGATTCCATCAGACCAATTAAAGTTTAAATGTAAATTGGTCTTGGCCAAGTAGATACCTCTGTAAAAAAAAACAAACAATTATAGCCGCAATATTTTTAAATCACTATTGATATGTAATCATGCGCGAGAGGGAAGAAGAGAGAGGTAGGACCTATAAAAAAAAAAAAAAAAAAATCAATACCATTATTACACAAAGATCTGATTTATGTTATATCGTCGGAGAAAACGGCTCCTTTAGGAGAGAGACCGGGTGTAACTCGCTATACCCTCACCAATTTTATTGATTTCCTTGGCGTGCGTGCGTGTGTACGTGTGCGTGTGTGTTCGCGCGCGTGTGTGTGTATTATGTGTACGCGCACACGCGCGCGTCCTTAATTCGTGCACACTTGGAGGGATCCGCGTAGAAATCGATGTGTAACTTCTTGCACGTTCCTACATAGTGTATCTTCTCGCGCGAGAACGATATTACTTTCGCTCGATAGATGACGTTTTCATTTCTTTTTTTTCTATCTTTCTCTCGCGCGATTTGCAAGCGTGTAAAATATGCGGCGCGTCATTTGATCCCGTTTCTTCCGCGATAGGATCCGTGTGGAATGTCATCGAGATTCTCCGGCCACATTCTCGCGCGAGACCGTCCAATTGCTCGAAGGATAACTGACGGTTTGAATGAACTTTTTGCGCGCGCCGCGCGCGCGCGATGCACGATAGATTGGATACCAGAGCTGACCCGAATTATAACGGAAAGGTCGAGGTGGAAAAACCGGGACGAAAGTAATATCACTCCGACCATCGGGGGAAGGACGAGAATGTCGATTTTCCTTCCTCCCCCTTTCCCCAGCAAGTGGACTGGTTCTCGCTTTTCGTTCAGGATGAATATCGTTCTCGCGCGATCGTGCAGCGATCCCCCGGATCGGTCAAACTCCGATTACGCTCCTCTTTCACATATCTGATATAGACTATATAGTGAATTTCGGAATGTGCAATGTCATAATTATTAACTTTGATAGGTGCTGTGTACTTTATTATATATATATATATATGTGTGCGTGTATGGTGTATATTTCAAATCACTTTAGAGTCACGAGACAAAACAGTCGTGAGGAAAAAAAAAAAAAAAAAAAAAAAAAAAAAAAATATGTGCGACATCGTCTTTCACATGCCGATTATATAAAATGCTGAGGTCACGTCTACGAATAATAACGCGAGTTTCGAAATGGAACTTGCCACCGAGGACTTGTAGCGAACACATATAAGACTTTACTGTTTATCGATAAACTCGAATTTCCGTCAGTTTTATGATGAGATGTTAAAGATAAGCGAAGATAAGTGGAAGAGAAGGAGGAGTGTATTTGCGAGCGGGTTTGAGAGCGCAAGCGAAACCTTAAAGCAATTCGTTTCGCTACAAAAATCGAGAGGATGCGAGAAAAAGAGTGCGTGAGTGTACGCGTGTGTGCGTGTGTGTGTATGTGCGCGCGCGTGTGAGAGAGAGAGAGAAAGAGAATCACACGCACCAGATCGTTTTTACGCGCCGAGGATCGTGTGTGTGCACGGCGAAAAATATATATAACGTTAATAATAATATTAATATTCGTAAATACTATATAATAACAATAATAATAATAATAATAGTAATTGTCTGCTAACGATGTTACGCCAAAGTTCGTACGAGTGAAGTATATTTAAATTTGTCTGTACGTGTATAGGGCATGAGATAGGAATACCTGTGAGTAATAAAGTATAAACAAAAAAAAAAGAACAAAAAAGAGAAGAATTTTAACGAAAAAAAAAAAAAAAAAAAAAAAAAAAAAAAAAAAAAAAAATAAACAAACCAATATTACCGCTATTTTGCATCGAGGAGTATTGTAAAGTGAGGATTTTTCTCGCCTTGTAATTATTATGTTTGTAAATCATAGCCGATTGTTAGCCGCTATATAAAAAAAAAAAAAAGCGATTAATACACGTAGGCATCCCGAAAAAAAAACTCGGACTTGTATTACCCAGATCTAGCGCAGTCGATGAGTTGATCGAATTAATTAATGGATATATATATATATTATATATATATATATTAAAAATCTCATTTTTTGTAAATATTAATTTAAATAAATCCTATTGTAAAGATTGTATAATTTACATGGCGCACATCGTGCTTGTACGATCTCTTTTTATTGTTTTTATTTTCTTCTATTTTTTAGTTGAATCCCGCATTTTCGCGCATATCGCCACGTGTGATTGCATGTGCGCATCCATCCGCTTTCCAATCCTCTTCAATCCACTTCATCGTTGTCGAGCAACGAGCGATCGTCAACCCGAATCCGCTTTGCGTTTCGCAAAGAAGAGCGTCACGTAACGGCGGCTCTTGATATAATAACGTCGCGATTTACGAGAAAAACGTGCGTTTTTGGTTCCGCGACACATGTTGAAGATGTTATATTTTTCATATACGTATGGAATGTATTCGTGAATATGTACCTATAGTTTTTCGACGCTCGTTCCGTGATAAACTTCGGAAACCGAACGTGGGCGTAACCGGAAAATTGTATTGCCTGGTTGTGCCATTGTTTCGGAAATGACGGAGATCTGCGCTCATCCTGATATTGCACGCTGTTTCCGCGATGATTCCGAATGATCGCGATTATTTTTTATCGGACAAAGACAGGATCGATAATAACCGCGATGCACGATGCGATCAGTGTGGACGTAAAGTCACCCGAGTGGGGAACTGGAACAAGTGGGTCGAGCACTGCCGGAAACCGGGTTACTTCCGATCAGGACGCAAGCGCTCGAAAGAGGAGATTATATCAACCGTATGAAAGAAATTTTCTGTGAAATATATTACACAATGTATGTTAGAAAAGGATCAAACTTTTGATTCTTGGAAAGATATTCCATATAAACAAGAGCTTATACATTATAATATATATATATGTATAAATACAGAAAAATTTATTTATATATATAAAATATATTCGATTATATGTATAAATAATTAGATATAATCGAATTTTATTCAATGTTAATAAGCAAAATAATTTGATATGTGCAATTATGTTTTTAAAAAAATATATGAAAATGTTACTTTTATTCTATTAAATTCGTTTACTAAAACTAACATTTACTTGTCAATTTGACAATTTGACTAATGCGTTTCTTATTAACATGTGATTCTTATTAATAAACTTTGGTCGATCAAATTGATATTGGTTGAACGGAAAAAAAAAAGATGACAGAGAAGATATTGAAATTAAATTGTCTGAACCGATTAAAAGACCCTGGCAATCGCAAGGCGATGTCACTGACACCGCCGATGTGTGACACGATGTAACGGTGCTGCTGGCATGGGTGACGGATACGAGATTTCGTGCCCGTTGGTTGCTACGTCGACACATTCGAGAGATGCACATAGAGCGCTTTTGCGTCAACGAAAGTTTATCACACGTTGTGTAACGAGGAGTATTTTTGCCGTTTTTAGTATAATTAATTAGATCGTTCTTTTTTTAGCGCGCGCGCGAGGAAAATGTCTCGGAACATTCGATTTTATGTTTTTTCAATAAGTTTGCATTGACTTTGCTTGGCTATATGAAACATTGACGAGAAAAATTATCGCGTTTATTACATTTTAATATTCAATACATATATAATTAATATTATTTCAACATATTCAGAAATAAATTATCGTTTAACATTTAATAATAAATATACAGAGCAATTAATAATTGCTCGAACACTTTATAATAAAATCCAGATAATTGAATTTATTTCCATTCAATCGCAAAAGAGTAACATCAAGTGGGTAAAAATAAATAAGAATGTATGTCATTAAAAGTATCGATCGCGGAACGTTCCGCATATTTGCTGATTTATTTCATAATTCTAATGTAGTAAATAATTTTAATAATGTAATATAATCAAGTGAGTAACAAGCACATATATAATACACCTCCAAATTACATTTTAAATACAATTTACTTTAGCGAAAATATTTTCAGCCGATTTATTACTGAAATGTCGAAAATCCAAGGAACGAAATTGAGAGAAGAATGTACTGCGCATTATATTATATGTGTGTTACATTTTATATATTTGTTTAAATTTCGTCAAAGTTAATGTATGCATCGGCTAAAATCGAGAGTGCCAATACGTATTTCGCAGTGACGATTGCTGGTGCCCACGAATTTCGGAAAATCCTCGAAATAGCATGACGACGTCGGGTCGAGAGAAAAGCCAACGGTATGACCTTGGCACTACTATAGCCTGTCGGCGCGACGACGCGGCTAAAATCGACGAGCTCTCACCGTCAAATCGCGCCGAACAATCGCAAAATTACCACAGACATATTACGAGCGTTGTTCGAAACAATAGAAAGATACAACTTTGAGATATCTGCGTATTGTAACTCTCATGCAACGATACTATACGCCGCGAACGCGTGTTTTACTTTTTTTTTTTTTTTTTTTTTTTTTTTTTTTTTATCGGAATATTTTTCGTTCAAAAAATCAAGAAAATTGTGACTTTCGCGCTAGAAAAATATATTCAAGTTTTATCTCTCAGCAATATCTACGTGACAAAATGTGTATATCTAATATATTCACATGACTTACAGATATATAATGACTACTAATTGTTACAGAGCGGCATTTCAAAACAAAACAAAAAGAAAAAAAAACAATTATACTACAATTATCGCCGTTGGAACGTACAATTTGGTTTTCCTCGTTCGTTTGCGGTTTATTAAGGTGGAAAAATTTTTCTACTTTGAGAAACCGCAGAGAGAGTTTTTTTTCTTTACTCGCTTCTCTTCATAAATAATTCGCGTTCGGATATTACGCGTTCCGAGGAAGCGCCTTCGTAATCACAAATATTCTCTCGTGACCACGCAGCGGAATGCCATTTGTTTCTCATTATGTAATTCGTTGCAATAGGATGCGCGCTCTATACGAGAGAGAGAGAGAGAGAGAGAGAGGTGCGCTATTGTTAAGTTGTGTATAGCGTTAATTCGCGCGAAGCGCATTTGTTGTATCATGAACAACGGGCGAGGTGAGGACGAGGTTCAATTCGCGCGGGTCAACTGATAAGATCCAGCTAAAAATAGTCTGACAATTGTCGTCATTTTATAGTTTGTTTCGTGCGTATTTGTATATTTTCTACGCAGATTTATTTCATTATTAAAAAATTAAAAGCGATTTATTTTCTTTGTTGCGCGACACACTAAAAGATTTCGGACACTATATGAGAAGGAAAATGTATGTGTCCCGACTCAGTGTCCGGCGATAAATCGCGCGTTTCGTTCGCATTGCGCGACGACGACGACGGTCAGCAAGCATTGCACGTAATAACAGGAAGGCAATTCGAATGCCTCTGAGGTATTCGACTCGGCGGAACGAGTGTGCGTGACCTGCCAATTGTTGACTGCTCCTCCTCCGTTCGAGAAGACGAAGCGCGATGCTCATTAAGTGTAAGTATACGTGCGGTACGTTATTAAACGAGCCGTCGTTTTCGTGAGCGCGTTTCTCTGATGAAGAAAATTTGTAAAATAAGAGAAAAATCTCTGTTCTCGAAGATTTATTCGCGCTTGTGTTTCTTATAACCAGAATAAATATATTTCAGACAGAGTCGACGGATCAAGCAACGATATATATCCGTCCGTTGCTTCGACGGCGCATCTCGTTGCATCCTCGACGAAACTTGCGCAGTGCGGTCTCGAAATCGATTAGCTCTCGTTATCGTTGATTTATTTATTTATCATCTCTCCCAACGCGCAGAGAGAGAGAGAGAGACTTGCCGCGGCAAGGCTTAACTCGTACAAGACGCATCAACTCGCAGTTTCCACACACGCAATATTCCCATGTTCCTCCGAGATTTCCTCGATTCCGCGGCGTGTTGCCGCGTGACCCGAGAGCGATGTCACATGATCTTTAGGTTCGTAACTCCGATCAAAATTAGATAGGTTTTTCGTGTAACAAAACTTTATATTCATTACTGATGTGTTAGATGTAGCACCACACAATAGCATCTCACGCGATCTTTCAGGTTCTTATAGATTTTCACGAGATATGCGAGGTACGTTTTCGAATATTGTTTAATCGTTAATTGTAATTAAATGTTGAGATAGAAGGACTTTTAATTGCGCATACAATGTAATCCTGAGATCCGGCCGATCTTTTTACGAGCCGAGATCGAGCCGAGATCGCATTATACGGGTCGATTATATATTCTGTGTATTAAATAAACGTATATATCTACATATGTATATATGCACATAAGTGCGAGAGAAAGTTATAAATAAACTGATCACGTAATTGCGATTTTCGCAGGTTGAAACTTGCGTGTAAATAAACGATCTTGATAGTATGAAAAAAAAAAAAGACGAGGGAGGTTTTGTGTCTTAGGCTATTTGTATCTAAGCTAATTCGAACATTAATTGTTTATTGTACGATGACTGGTATCTACGAACGATTATAATATAAGTGCAAATAAATAAACTAAGTAATTAAATGGTCACCCTCGTCTTGATTGTAACCTTGGCACATTCTTTCCCGAGAATCGTCCAAAATTTTCCCGCTTCCCTTTCTCTTCGCACACACACAGACGCAGCAAGGTAAGTTTCACACACAGAACATTTCGCAGAAATTATGATTTTTAGATGATTCAATTTAAAGATAAAATCGAAAAAACAATTTGTTTTGCGCGCGTTTTATTTTTTTTTACGAGTACTGGCGAGTATCTCGCCAATCCATAATTTCAAGTTTTGCGGCAGTGTACAGCAATATTTCTATAGCCGCACTGCGTCTTAACCCACTTAAAGTCGTGCATGAAGAACTATCGAACGTATCAAAGCGCACCGGGAAAAAGCATGATTCGGATCAACGATTTTCTCAGAAAAACAAGTGTGTTGCCGCAGTTATTGTTATCTTGTTATTGTTATCATAAAGTTTACAGTATATTATTATATATAAATTATATAACACATAGAGAACAGTATATAATTTAGACTCTGAATTAACCGCACGCATTTTTATATGTAACTACGTACTGGAAAAGTGCGTTGAAACGCGGCTCTTCGATGCGCCTTCTCGACATTCTTCAGAAGCATCACACATCGATTGCCGGGAGCGAATCAGGAGGAAGACCTCTCTAAACTAATTCTTCATTTAAGCTAGTTCCTCCTCGAGGTCGCGAATACCAATAATTGTTACGCCGAGCCAGACTGCCAGAGAGAGGGAGAGACGCAAGACGCGCCTGCCGAGCGTCGACGACGAATTCGCGACGGGAGCATCTACTCTCTCGCTATCGACTTATCGAGAAACTTGTTATCCGCGCTGCAATCAGACATAAACGCTATCAAACGAATCCAATCGAGCGAGTATCCACCGGAGCGTGTCGCACTTGGTACAGCTGAACGAAGAAGGATCGGCTCTCTGTGATCTCTCGAATTCTCTTCTTCGGTTCTCGGCTCGGAGGAAGCGTGCTCGCGTACGTACTCGCTCTTTACGCGGAGAATTAGAATTGGTTTCCGCAGCAGCTTGAGTATACGAAGCGGATGCTCCGTTTCTCTCTCCTTTGCTCGACGTTTCACGGGAGAGTTCGCGTGCGCGCGGTTCGCGAGGCGTAACGCGTCGAAGTCTTTTGCGTCTCTCCGCGTCTTTGCCGTCTCGCTTTCATCCTCGGCCTTGTGAGAGACACACTTCGTTAGTATCGTATGGCGCATCCGAGACAGAGGGAGAGAGAGCTTGTTGCGCGCGATACGTTGCAACTTGATCTTCGCGAAGCGCAGTAAGAAGCAATTTTTTAAAAAAATGCGAGTGTTCCGTAACGTGATTCCTCCTCTTTATTTTCACGATCGTGATTTAATTCGATGAAAACACGTAAACATGCGACAACCTTGTGTTTTTGTCAAATCACAAAAAAATGCACGAGAATAAAAAAAAAAAACTGTTAAATGTCTCGATGGCCGAAACAAAATATGTATATATATATGTAAGAACCAATATATATAATTTAAAAATTATATATATTATTGGTATTATTTTAATTATATATAATTAAAATATATTTAAATATATTAAAAATATATTTTATAATTAAAAATATATTTAAATATATTAAACTAACAATTAAAAATATATTTAAACTAATAATTAAAAATATATTTAAAAAAAATTGTGAAAACATTGAGAATTGTTATGATACATATCTAATATTTTTTTAATTAATATGTCCGGCCATTACATGCCCAATTATTGAGACGTTTGTCTGTGTAATAACCAAACAGAAAAGCGTTTTAACTTTCATATTTTATGAGGATATATCGTGTAAAATTACGAAGAAAGGGGTAAGTACGCGATGCTTTCAGAATTTCGTTTATGATGTATGCTTTCGTTTTATGCCACGTCTTTCCGATTGAAATACGAGGCGCAATTTTATGTACGAACGTTCTCGTGCAGAAGCCTCATAAAATCGTCCCGACAATGATGTCCTGTGCCATCCGGTTCGGTAACTTCGCAATCGTACGGTGACTCGAATCGATTAGACTCGAAAGACGATTAGACTCGAAAGACAAAGACGACGCAAGGACGTTGACATTTTTCGTAATGGATCGTCGCGTTCGATAACACATATTTCGTTCGTCGCACGCACAACAGTTGTCACCGCGCGATCATTTTTCTTTTTGTCAAATATACTTCCAACGATTGTGTGTAGTCAATGAAACGCCAGTGTTGTTTAAGAACGACATCGTAAAAAGATGTTGATTTTCCTCGCGTCGGAACACACAGATCTAAAGAGAGATATTAAAAAAAAAAAAAAAAAACTCACATTTATCTTCTGCAGCACTTAAATGCGTCGTTACATCGAGGCGCTATTTCAAACGCTGCTTAAATTGCTCGGGCAGTTAAAAATATAAAAAGTTGTCCGGCAAATATTTTCCATCGTTAAAACATAATTATCGCGATGAAGTTGTTTGTCCGTTTCGCTGAAACATTGATGTGTGCGCCGCCGCTGTACAGAACTAAAATGAGAACTGAGTTTTCGCCCGGTTTAATTAAAAATTAAAGCGCACACCGGTCGTCACGAAATGTCACGATTTTTCGTAGATATATTTAAAGCAAAGACACGTATACATTTGTATTTTGTATATCGGGCATCTATTTTCAGTGAGGGGAAAAAACTTGGACGTGTTTTCGCATCTTCGATTCGCAGAGAGGAAAAAGCAAAGAGAAATAGAAATTTTCTCGTATCCGTGACTCATAAAATCTCGGTGAATGTTGTTGAACCGGTTGAACGCGTTCATCCTTGATCCGCATCGTCATTCTTGCGTAACGTTCAAAATCCGAGTTAATCTTGGAACTCATTATACACGTGTGCAAAAAATTGATCAAAGATCGAGGTAAAACATCTTGTGAATTCGAGATGAATTTTCTGATCTCCCTTCTAGTGGTTTTTCCTCGAAAAATCGCAATCGCGCGGCAAATTATTTGCGTGTACAAAATTCGTCAATTTTTTTCTTTGTCGCTCGCTGGACACAGAGAAAGAGAGTGGATATATCGTCGCAAACGACGAGAGTTTTAATTTTAACCACCGAAAATTTGTGTACATCTCAGATACGTGCTAATCTCGGAACTGGCAGCTTTCCCGGAGCAGTTTAGAAGCTAGTTTCAAAGGGATAACATGTCACACGAGAGATTTGAGATATATCGCAGTTTACATGTCTGTAAAATTGCTGACAAGTTTGAGAGAGCGGAATAAAATCGTCGCGCGTGTTCTAGTATTATACAATCAGATAATAATTTTGTTATTAGGTTTCGTAAGTTGAGCGACCTTGTCGAAATCGAACTAACGTCAATTTCTCCACTTCTTCCATGGAATTCAATGTTCTCTTTGTACGCGTTATCACAGTCCGAATCAATATTAAATATATCGATTACACGGGGATGCGTAGTCTCTCAAGGGGTTTTTTGCTTCTTTTCGATTTCGCGTGACTGACAACGTTATTTCGAGAGAGTTTCGTTCAATTTTGTTCCGAATCGTCGAAAATATATTTGTATCGGTCGAAACGGCATAATTCCCTTTCGGCCGACGAGCAAACATCCTCTAATTCTAATCCAATCGACGTGCCAAGTTTCGGGGGATTGTGGTTTTCCCTTACTCGTTCTCTCTCTCTTTCTCTCTATCTTTCTCTCGCGCCGAATTTAACGGTGCGCGACCGTTGTGTTTCAAAAACAAGGTGATACACACACGTCGAAAACAGGATGGTCGAGTTACCGCCGTGTGCGGTTAGGGTTAGCATTCGTCACTTTATCGGAGAATATGGGGTTTTACGGGACGCTGCTCGTGAACCGTATGTGGGTCAAATGGATATACAGTTGCTTCTCTGGTGGACGTGCCGGACGGGTCAACAATAGGTTGAGCGCTCCCCGAAAGATGAACAGATAATCCCGGCGAATCTCGGTAGAAAGCAAATTGAAAAGCGGCGGTCGAAAGAAAATGCAATTACGATCCGGAGGCTTTGCAAGGCGCGTCTATTATCTCTCTCTTTCTCTCTTATTCTCTTTCGTGATTGATTCTGCAATTCCGACGTGGTTGTCTGTCTTTTCCCCGGCATCTCGTGATTTACGCGAACGCGAGTATATATAATTAACGCTCCTACTCCTCTGCCCAGGTGCTAATCGCTGCAACGAGACATAACAGCGCGCGCGGCAAAGTGCATTTTCCGCGTGACGACCTCGAACAATGCGGAAACGTACGAGGATAATCGTGAGAGAGCGATTTTGTGAAAATCCAATCCTACAATCGCGTCTTGCAAGAGATCCCCGAGAGAGCTATGCGCGTTATTCCGGGCGTGGAATTTTGAGCAGCAGCCTTGCGTTTCGCGCGCTATACACCTTACGATATCGATAATCACGCGTCGAACATAAATTATCGCGTAATTGAGACGAGAGAATTGTTCTCTTCGACACGTATACCCCACGCGACAATCTTTTGCAATTAGAAAGTAGCGTCTTCGATATTTGACGCGCAAGAACGTCATTGAACTTACGTCATCTTTCCAATATCTTATCAATAATTCATTATCTCATAAGTAGCAATTAGAAATTATTTACACGATACGATCTTTCTATCTTATCTTCGCTCAATTTTCATTCCAATTTTTATTTCGAACGAGTCGGTCAGTAATTAAATCTCGCGCGGTAATTTCGAATATTAAAATAAAAAACGTTGTTTTATTTTATTAGCCGGACTGACCTAAGACTCGCCACGGCGCATTTTAACGACGAGATTTTTTTTGTTTGAGAGCTGTCCACTGTCCAGCGAGGCACGCAGATGGTGCCGGGATTGCGTTGTCGGAATGACACTCGGAAGAGCGCGTCGCGGCCGCACGTGGACATTGGTCAATATCTTCGCCGCCGGTTCTGCGGCGGTTTTGTTTTATCGTGACGTGACGTTAGAGGCGCGCCGGTGACGTCACTGGATCCACTCAGCCGATGGAATCATTGAAGCGATAAACGTATTTATTAAGTGCGCTAAGAGGGGGCCTTTAAGCGATGCCCGAGGCGTTCTTGCGCTTAATGTTCATGCTTCATTATTACCCGCGATCCGCTTTGGTTCATTTTCTCTCTCGTCGCTTGGTAACCATCTTTTGCCCTTTGTTTGTTTTTCTCGTAATTCAGTCTCGCGTAATTCCCGTGTAATTCTCATAAAATAACTTCGTCGCTTTTATGCGAATTCTATTCGATGAAAGGGAGAAAGAGCGCGCGCACGCGCGAGAGAGGATTTAAAACCGCGGAAGAAAAAAACGAATTAAATCAGTACACAATATTATTAATATCAACGGCAAAAGTTTCCAAGGCACGCTTGGCGGCACTTTGCCGGTTACTTTGATGATCGAACTTGGCTTCGATTCGAGGGAAAAATACACTTCATTAAAAATTTAAAAAATTACTGCGCGTGTACACATTTAATGCGCGATAAAGGATTTAAACCGCGACAGTTTCAGTTACTTTGTTTATGTTATTCGAACGCTTCGTACGTCATCCGAGCTAAAAAATGATGTCACTGATAAGCGTCCACCTCTGAGACAATTTTAATAACAGCAGATAAATACTGGTATGCTACAACGGTATACGGAAGCGTCGCCGCTAAATTACCTTCAGCCTCGCCGCGATAATATCAAAATTCGACGTGCTATTTACATCCGGGTGCGAGCGATCGCCGCTATCTTATTCGAAACATCGAAATACACACCGCGGCCTTAAAGGAGCTTCCTTTTCCGCTTGGCGAACAAACTCGCATGCGTAATCGCGACGAGTACTCTCGGACAGATAAATTTAGCCAGAGACAAATTAGCCGGAGTGATAACTCGCGTGTTTACCAGGCCGAGCGATCGTTACATTGTGTTATCTGGTTTTTTCATCTGTTTTTTTTTAACGCCGACCGAAGAAACAGAATTTAATACTTTGACTAAAGCAAGGTGTACTATCTCTCTCTTTCTCCTTCTCTCTTTTGTGCCGCAACGATTTTTTATAGTACACCACTTGAAGACACTTTACATTGTGCCTCGCCTTTGAGGCGAACAGGTGTTCAAGCTACAACGCGCCTCACGTAGGCGTGAAAATCACGTGGAGCATAAAACAGGCGCGATTTTCCGCAGAAAAGACAAGCACAAGTTCTTCTTCCCCTCCCCTTTTCCCGCTCCTTTCTCAGGAGATCTCAGGAGAGATTGACTAAAAGTTCCAATTCGTATAAATTGAAGACTCGTAACGTAGGTTCGGAGGTACTTAGGTACTTTGCACTCAACAAAAGCGAAGACAGAAAGAAAAGTTCTCCGGCAAGAAGGAGGAGATCTTTACAGTCAAGGCTGACTTCAGTCTACCATCTGAAACTATCTGTGCGCTCGGAGAAAGAACATGAAAAGTTTTATCTCTTCTCCCATGTAAAGTTTCGCCAACATCTGAAACGAATTTTCACCTTACGTACAGGAGTTTACACTGTAAAACCCGTCTTATTAATCATATTATCTGAAGCTATGTTGAAGGTTCCTCAGACGGTTGAGAAGGCAAAATGAGGTGGATTAAGTGGATTATAAATATATAAGTACGTTATAGAATGCTCTACACATACATAAAATCTAATTGCAAAACTTGATTGTTTTCGCTAAGCGGTAGCTTTTCTCGAAGTTAAGCTTCGTTGACTCGATATGTAAGCGGTTTAAAAATAAAACGGGCATATTCAGTCTGAAAGAGAAGTTTTCTTGTCACTCTCTTGTGAGAGACGTCTCTCTCTACTATTTTTATTATTACTCCAATATGCACGCGTATACGATTGTATATTAAATTTCTGCGAATTTAAGCTCGCGATAGTAACTAGCAGATAGTTTATGCAAGCTAATGCGCTGAATGTTACACACGTGCAAATAGATATTTTTAGACATGTGTATTTCAATTTGATTTCAATTCGAAAATTCAAATTAAAGATTAATACGCTTAATTTGCATCTCGACTATATATAAATTACCCATTTTGCCTCCCGTACAAATTAAATTTATTAAATTTAAATAATCACCTCTCTTCTAGCTATTTCTATCGGTTCAATATGTGTGCGCACATGTAAATATCCAATCAGTTCGATTAAATTTATTGGATTAAATAGCCAGTGTAATAATAAAAATAAATATTAATTATTATAACGTACATTATTATTATATTATAATTATATTATTATTATTATATCATATGTATATTGTTATATTCCATCCTACAATAGAATAGTTACATTCCCGTGTTTGCCCCCAGACGTCTTTATGAGCATCCTTAGGATTCTGAAGTAGAATATCCTGAGGGTATTTTTAAGCACAGTTTGAAGCGTTTATTTTGCCATTTCTCAGTACGTCTCGTGGAAGTATGAGAAATTGCAATAGAACATCCTTTGAATATTCCGCATATCCAAGCAGGATGTATCCTCAGGACATCTCTGTGCGCCGCTTGGGAAGAACATATTATTCTTCTTATCGCTATTCTACACAATACGAACAAAGTGGCACGTTTTAATTCAGAAACAAAAAAAAAAAAAAAAAAAAAAAAAGTAGAATAAGAAAAACGCGCCGCGGTTGAAACGCGCACGTAAATGCAGAAGCCAACGGGGGCAGCAAGCGAAGAACCGGCGGAACTACGTAGGTTGCTCGGTCGGATTATTTCGCCCTTCATGTCTCTTTCCTTCTTCTTTCGTTGCTCTCTTGTGCCGATCCGCGCGAGCACACACACACACACACACGTACGTTCATCGTCGACGAAGAGACGAGCGAACCATGACCCGTAATCTTAACCGCGTTTTCCATCTCCGTTCCTCGTCCTCGTTCTCGATTCACCGTTTCGAGATCCCTATTCACTCTCTTTCGACCCGAGCGGTAACACGCGCACGCGTTATCGGTGAGCTTTACGAGAGAACTCGAGAAAGAAAGAGAGAGAGAGAGAGAAAGAGAGATTGCCCGTAATTTATTTAGCCCTTATAAGCGGCGCGCGTGCACGCGCCGCGATTCTTACGGGGCGCCGTCACGTAATATTACGTGCGCCGCGCATTCTTGGCATTGGTAGTTGTCTTAATTGGCATACGACAGGTATCGCTTCCGTCGTCGTTTTCCGCCAGAAAATCGAGACCGCTGTCACGGCCCGCCGTCGAACGAATCGATTGGGATTTAATTATGCTAATGATATGTGCGCGCGCGCTCGCTCGCTCGCACATATCATTTCCTGTGGCAATATCGGTCGTTTAACTTTACACGTTTGTGACCTTTACCTTGACCTAACTTCAACCAGATTCTAAATTTGTTTGTCTTTGTTTTGTTTAGTTTTATTTATGTTTTTTTTTTTTTTTTTATTGTCATTATTCGTTTTTATCGCGTCCTTGAGAGAAATATCAGTTTTCTCAACTTTCTTCCCCGACTTTACAAACTTTCCGACGTGTGTGATATTTTTGTCGTTGAATTTATACGTCGCTATAAAATTTCGAAAACTTATACGGGAGATTCGAATGTATTTTAAAACTGTCAATTGCGCCCCGAGAAGGAACATCGACGAAACGTATTACGATATTCCGGGGGAAGGAAAACATCGTTGTGAAAAATTGACGAGGCTATCCGAGGGAGGGAGGGAGAGACCGAGACCCCCAATTTTATGATCCGTTGCTGCTTATAAATAAAAATAGCTCATCACTGACACTGATATCAAATTTTCAATATTATGTTTATGGATTTTATATAAAAAACGCGCGCGATGTGCTTGTTTGTTATATCGGCGCTTTATCGGCGTCGACCTTTCTCTCGCGGGGCAAGAAAATCGCGCGTCCTCATTGACCATTGTGCCTCTGTAAGTACACCCGACCGAAAAAAAAAAAAAAAATTCTCGTCAATCTCACATTCTGCGCCTCGAATTTCTTCCCGACCGAGCGCGTCGTTTAATATTGATATATCGACGTGCCTATGGACGCGACCCGCAATCGCTTCTGCCGAGCGTGATAAATAAATCGGTTATTTATAAGCAGCACCTGTGTGTGATCTACCTGGTATCCCTCTCGCTTAACGACGACGTGGGGCTTTTACGTGTCGGTGTTTCTCTTTTTCGAACGTTCGCGAGACTGCGCTTCGGAAATGTACCAGTGACCCGATCGTTGCGCGGCTATCGATTACACGTACAAGGAATAAAAGGTGTTAGAAGGGTAGGTGGAAGATAGAGAGGCCTTTCCGAGGTCAACCTCGCCGCTACTTACAAGCAGTTTCCGCCGCGACTTCGCATGCGGGGACTGCTCGTATCGGACTCTCGCCTCGTCTCGCGATTTGTGCATGCGACACGTGTGCGGCAACCTATTGTGCGCGCAACTTATATAACGCGCGCGGCTAACCGCTCCTATTCTGGTACCCGCTCTTTGGAGGAAGGACAAGCCTCGCGGTCTGCGTCGTCTACGCTACACGCGAGACGTTCGCACGCGAAATCTCGTTATATCGATGGCATCGTGCCGCGCGAGAAAAATCGACGGATGGACAGAGTTAAACTTCGCACACGGAGTCTAAGTAGAAACAACGAGAGAGCGCGGTTTGTATTATAAGAATGTATTTTTAACCGCGGCTATTTTCACTTCCCGGCGCAACGATTTTTCTTAACGCCTGCGTTGCTCCGATTATTTTATGCGCGGTCGAAGGGCTGCTACATAGTCGAAGGCGTTGAGATAAAAAAAAAATTATCGCGTTGACGTGTGCTCGTGTGTCCGCAAAAATAGTTTTACACGCGCTTTTTACCTTTTTAAATGTTGCAGAAACAAACGACCTAGAAGCGACGATCTCGCACACCTCGCCTGTTGCAAAAAAAAAAAAAAAAGAATTGCTCGGCCCAAGTTAAAACTTTGAGATATCGCAAACTGTTGCACTTAATTGCGTGACTTTTTGTTTTTTTTTTTTTTTATTAAGTATCTCTTCCACACTGTAAATATCTACAAGACTTCGAATCAAGAATTTTTATTTAAATTTCTGGCGAAGCTTCTGGGATTAATCGGAGGATTGGGGGTTGTACAAAAATTGCGTCTCGTTTATTTACCGTCTTTTCCTTCGAGAAAAATATTGAAATCTCGTTGCACCGTCTTTACACGTTTCATATATTTTTAAGCGCGACATGCATGTTTGCCTTTTATAACCTTCTCCGCCGCGATAAAAGCCATTACTTCCAGATCACACCATCCTCCGAAGGAGCGGCGAGCTCTTCTCTTCTTCTCCCCGCTGTTTTTTCTTTCCCATCGCCTCGCGCGTATCGACGCGCGTCGATATTTTCTTTATTTTTTTTTTTTCTTCTAAATCAACGTTGTTACACGTTGGACGCGCGTCTCCCGCGCGCGAGAATAGCACCAGGGGCTTCTCTCTCTCTCTCTCTCTCTATCTCTCGTGTGGTAAATCTGTATAGCACACATTCCAAGTATAAACACTAATCGGGGACACTTTGTAACTCGACTTTGTCACATCGTGTGTGTCTCGGGGAGAGACGGTGTGTAAGAGGGTGTCTCCAGGCGCGAGAGAACGGAGCTTTGAGTTTGAGTTGCAGATGGTGTGCGAGGTCCCGGGCTTGGGAAATCAATACCGTCAAAACCTCCCCTAGTCCTCTGTGTGTGTCACAGTGTACTAGGAATGAAATCAAGCCAATGTGTATATTCGCGCGAATCGCGACAGACTCGGACGTGTCCGAGTCTCATGTCGCTTTCATGGAAAGGATCAAATAAAAGATACGTGAAGAGTGAGGGAGAAGATTCTTTTTATTTTTTTTTTTTTTTCTGGTGCGAAGTATTAAAAAATAATTGTGTTCTCTGTTCTCGAAAACAGCGTGTGTGCAGCGAGGAAAGCACTTGAGAAATTATCGAGCGCGATTTTATACGCGATTATACGGAAAAAATCGCTTGAATATAAACGTGCCGATGAAAAACATACAATAATATAATAATTGACAGGTCCACGTGTATATAACTAACCCGACCGGGTTTTTATATCAGTGGCGCGTGTAATTGTCTCAGCGTTGATACGCGTTTCGAGATAATTATGTATCTCGCTGGAGTAAAAACGGTTTGCACACAACGCAGAAAGAGATAGAGAATCACGGCGCTGCTTTGAGATATTTAATTACACGTTCGCGCATCCGCGGGAATTTAGTTGAAATTTAGTTTTGGGATCAGAGACAGAGAGAGAGAGAGAGAGACAAGAGAATGGTTAAACTACGTGACTCGCGCGTCACGTGCGCAAATACGTCATTAACCGAGAGAAGATACGAACTTAAATCCGTATATGTGTTTATGTTAACACTCTTTTTTTCCGAGTACGTGGCTTTTATTAGTTCAGTGATATTTTTCCTGTGACATTTTAAACGTAAACATTTACTCCGTTGCTTTTTTTATTGCGGCAAAAAGACACGTTACCTTTACAATACACGTTAGAATTGCTGCGATTTTTTTTTTTTGTACGCACAACAGGTCTCGCCAATTTCGATGACCGACGACAAAAGGTCAAACTCCCGCAAAGTCACAAAGCGGGATCCAATTATATGAACCGCGAGATGTTACTCGAGAGAGAGAGAGAGAGAGAGACATGAAAGTGCATAAATTGGATAGTGAGCGCGGCAAGAGAGATTTCGGTGGTCCAGAACTCTCGTTCATCATTGGATCGGGTATATCAATCAGAACATTCGGAACACGTGCTCTCTCTCTCTCGTGCGAGTGCATTCCGTCGAAAATACGATCGTTCCGCGTACGCCGCAGAATGCTCTTGGCGTGTTTGCGTCGCGATTCGGATATACAATCCCGTTAACAATTTACTCGACTTTTTTTTTTGTTTTGCGAAATATCCGTCGCAACTTGTTCGAAGTTCAATGTATTATCGAAAATTCCCTGGCAAACCGGCAAATCTGTTTCGGTTTTTGTCACTGAAAAAAATAAAAAGAGAGCAACGAAACGTCCGAATCGTGCCTTGTTTCGCTTTGACAATTTTTATTCCGATTGTTTCGCGCGTTCTTTCAATCGTTTTCGCATCACACACACACACACACACACACAATTGAGGAGCGCGGAAAATATATTAAAAGAAAATGTATTAATTATATTTTCCCCGGTAACACGCGCGATAAAACGGGTTTTTATTCTTTGAATTCAAAAACGCAGGGTTTCCTTCGTTTGAAAGGGCGATCAACATTTGTTCGGCATTTAGCATGACATTCGCGAAAGTTGTTCCAAGAATGGGAAGAGAAATATATGAGGGAGGGTCAAAATATGAGATTCTGCGGAATAACTTGAGTCTTGCAAGAAGAGAAAGAAAGAAAGAACAAAAAGAGAGAACTTTGCTAAACACATAAGATTACATTTATCTGATTATTCACCTCTTGCATTCTCTCTCTTTCTCTCTCTGTACTTTGGAAATGTCACGCACGCATTTACATACGATGCTCTGTCGTATCTCCTGCTCTGTCGAATTTCTAAAGGATCAGACGTACGATAGAAAGATACAAGAAATGTTCACAAGCTGATTTAGCCGACTTAGTTTTGTGTGAGTTCAACTTCGCGAGAGCTAATTCATTGCGCCGCAGTCGTCGTTGCTCACCTGTCCGTGAGCAAATTCGATGCGTGTCCGAAATTTCCGGAGATTTTCCGGAATCCTGTCGAGAAAGCGTCTATAAATTTTTTTTTTTTTAATTCGAGCAATATGGGGGATCACATCTTGTCAACAACTACGCGAGCAAGTTCGGAACAGCCGCAGGTGTTTGAAATTAATTTCCCGCTGGTTGTAGTAGATTGCCTCGTTTCGCGAGAAACGATTCCAGGCCGCGTCGCGTCGTGGCCGTTTACGAGCCATTCGGCGAGAAAAAAGCGGGCGGGAAGAAAATGCCGGTAAGAAACGCCATCGCGGGGGAAACAGCCAAGAAGTACGAAGTTATAGAGTCGTAAATGCTCCATAGTTTTCCCGTTTTCTCATTTCCCGACTTGTGTGCTCATCTCATCTCGGTGAGTAGATGTATGCACGTATGTATATCGAATCTCGCGTGTAATGCGCTTTCTCTCCCGCGTCCGACAACGCGTGACATTTGGACGAATTTCGATTTTGCATGAGATGTAAATTTTCGGACCGACAAACTGGTCCAATGCGGCGTTACGCGGCATACTCTCTTATCGCATAAAACAGGAATATCGATTAAATACACGCTTGTGTGTATAAACTTGACGTGCGGCGTGCGCCAGAGAAAAACGTATATATACAATATATGTGCCAGAAAAACCAATGTAGGAATTTATAAACTCGTTATTGGTCGGAAATGTAAAACTGCAGATACTCGTAATTGAATATCTGCATATTTCACAGTGGTGTGAGAGTTTGTTATTTCTCGCTGACTATTTTGCATGCAACACATGTTTTAGATTTATATGAGCGTGACAAAACTTATTTATTTGTAATACATTCGTGTAATCTAAACTTTTGCTCGAAGAGTTTTCTGTGTATAAATTTTCTTATTTTGTTTTTCAAGAGAGGCGTTCTTGCGCGTGTAATATAAATGACGGAGAAAGAGAAACAATTAGTTTTGTCAATACGCTCGGAAATATCGGTTTTGTAAGACAAACGGAGAGCGCCGCGAGTTTTACCGTAGCGGTTCGAATAATGTCATTAGTATGCTAAAACCTGCCACACGAGTTAATTTTATTGCAACTTCTACGGTGCATAAAATTTCAAGGGGAAAAAAAACACACGGCACTAAAGCTGCTCTCTGCAGCGCGAAAAAACCCGCCCTTTCCGTTTATTTTTCATTAAAAAAAAGGAAAAAAAACTATTGTAATTACGCGCGGCTTTAATTCTCTCTCTCTCTCTCTCTCTGTCTCTCTCTCTTTGTATAAAGAACTGAATTTAAACGACACTCCTGCATGTGTGTTCTCGGACGTGTGTCCTTCGTTCCGCGCAAACACGATCGTCAATCTATTAATTTTCTCGTTCGGTTTATTTTATCGAAAGAGACCGGGGACTTACCCGAGATTCTGGGAATAGATTATGCGACACTTTCATTTAGTTAATGGCACCTATATGTACTTATATGTGATCATTACGCGCGCTACGTGTATCGTATGAACTTCTAGGTGCTTCTAAGTGACTCGGTCAACCCTATTACGCCCGAGCGAATCGATATTCGCAAAAGATTCGCGCGACCAAGATAATCTGATTTCTCTACTCGAAATTTTTTTAGCGCAAGAGAACTCGTTAATTCAATTACACAATATTTCACGCCCCTTTAAACGTTTTTTTTTGCGGCGTTTTTGACATTTTTCCCCGGCACATGTCCCAGTTTTCCCGATGAAGTTGCAACAAAATCTTGCCTCTCTCTCTCTCTCTCTCTGCGCTATCGATGATGTTCAACGAAATGGAACTGGCACTTTGATCAAAATCATCCAGATCGACAACGACAATATGTGTTCGAAAGATTCATTCGACGAAAATCCGCTACATGAGATGTACGTCCTCTCTCTTTCGCGTTTACCTCGGAATATCTTTCTAAGCGACAAGCCACTATAAAAATTTCTCATCGTTTTTATTTTCCTCGTCTTTTAAAAGAGATATTTTACCGCCGCGAATATTCCGATATTTTTTTTCCCGAACGTTTAATGAAGTTTTCTCTTCCGACAAAATCGTCTCTCGCGTCATCAACTCGAGATGAAAACGGTCGTCCCGATCAAGAGAAAGATATGTATCAAGAAAATCGCAACTAAATAACTTTATTTCGCTTCGGAGGTTCCCTGAGATGTTTCTCCCGACTCAATTTCGCGATATGCCTCTCATCCCTCTCCTTCCTCCCTCCCTCCCTTCTTCCCCTCCCGGTCTCTCTTCGCAGAAATTTCCAGCATCTTGTCATCCCGTTTGTCGGCACATTTCCCGATATTTTCCAATTTTCGACGAGGATTTTTCTTCGCGCAAAATCACGCCTTCTCGACATCGGCGTGCAACGAGATGGAAATAGCATTTCAATCGAACTCGCCGCGCGACGACACTTGGGAGGGGCGCGCGCGAAGTCAAAGGATAAATTCTATAAAAATCACCCCCGGCGACGAGCGCCATCGCCGTCGTAGTGGAAATCCATAGGTAGATATCCTACCCTTCGATGTTCTCCATGAACATGTACGTGCACGTTTACACTGAGACGTGCGCGAGTCGATATATGTATGTACACGTCGTTTTCCCGTACGTACGTATCTACAAACACGACGAAACCCCGCACTCATACACGCGCACGCCGCACCCTTTGTGCTAAAATTAGAAGTGACGAAGCGTGTACTCACTTCGCTGGCTTCGAGCTTTTATTCGCTGGCGTTTAGACACATAACGTGCCGGGGCTTTCAATGGCGGTGGCGAATGCGACAAAAAGCGATCGAGAAAGGAAAAAGTAGGAGCTCGAGAGAGAGAGAGAGCCGGGGGACGAGAGAAAAGCATCACAGAGACGCGGAAAAAGAAGCGCAACCAAAGAAACACACACCCTCCCTCAGAGGGAGAAAGAAACGCTCTTGATGCTAATTCCTTGTATAACACAAAGTGTCGTTTTTATTTTCCATACAATGATACGAGAAGAGACCGCGTGAAACGCGAATGACAGACGTGCGAAGATAAAGGAACGATATCGGGGAGAAACGGTGAGATATTGATTGTGTCCGTCAGGCTGATAGCAAAAGGCTGATCTAAATCGTCAGTCGACGATTATTACGCGGAGGGGTGGCGGCGATACACTTCTCTCCGCGTGACTTTCATTTTCTGTCAATACACGTCAGGTATCAGCACGGGATACGTCCTGGTATTATAATTGCGATTGCGTATACGGTTATTCTCGTCTCAATAACATCTGTATATCGCGCGCAATCGATATATCATCGTCGTGTTGATTCTTGTACATTTATTTCCCCATATACACGTGTATGTGTGTATTAAAAATTCGGTATATACTTTTTATCACGTTGATCGCCCGGCACAGATTACGTTTCTCGCGGGATCCAAATCCGCGATTCGCCGCGAATTATCGCGTCAGCGTATAAGCTGCGGTTTGTTTGTTTGTTTTTTTTTTATTTGTCTCCTCAAAAAAAAAAAAAAAAAAAAAAAAAAAAAAAAAAAAAAAAAAAAAAACTGAAATTTGTTGCCCTGAAACGCCTCAACTTTGCTTAAGTTGTTTCAAAGCGTATCATAAAAACCAATTGTAATATTGTACATTTTCTTACGTATAAATTACTCACAAGCACTTGTATGTACAGTTTCGTATATTGTCACTGTTAAATATCTCTGTTACTGTTAAAAACTCTTGCGAATTATTTGTAAAATCTTGCTAATTAGGTGAATGAAACCGAATATGGATAACGCGATATCGATTAACGTGTTAAAACTCTGACGTTGTGTAACTACAAGCGCGTGTAAACATGTATATAAGGATGAATATGTCAAAAAAAAAGAATATGTCAGTTTTTATTTACTTCTATTATTATAATAATACATCTATCATGTGTATATATAATTGTTCCTGATGTGCATTAATTTTTTTTTTTTTTAATCTATTTCTCGAGAAAACAATTTTTTTTATTTTGATACCCGATTCAATATCGCAACGTGCAACTTGCGACGATAAAATACATAGTCGCGGTAATCAATAGCGCGCGCTATCTTTAAGTAGATCGCGCGGAACGGCCGCCGGAGTGGGCAGGTCGCGGAGGTGATCGGCGAGGGATGACTATTTTCGGGATTACACGTGTAGCGAACAGAAATTATACATTTGCGATCGTGGGAGTTCGCTTTGTCACGCGAAATGATGTCAGAGAGTTTCCTTTTCATTAAACGTAAACGATTAAGAGAAATATTACGAGAAATGTGACTATTAACCTTTAGCCTTGTCTACGGTCGTGCCACGTCAGAAACATCAGTTCCCGTTAGGTCGCTTGAAGTTTAAGCGACATCAGAGATGGTTAGCACTTGTGAGTGCTCCGAATAACACACTATGTATTTTGTAATACGTTAACATTTGTAGAAAGAAATAAAAAGTTGATATGAGCTGCGATAAAAGCATTTGTCATCAATGTGGAAACAATAAAAAAAATATTTAAACCTTTCCCTCGCCTGTTTGTTGAATACAAATCAAGAATATTATATTCTTATTTTTTATATTATTAGAATAAACTTGTGTTACAAAAGAAAAAGTAAACACGTGATATTTTCTCTACCTGTTGAAAAATCCTTGTAATTTTCCGAAACCCAACTCCCTCACAAGCGCAAATAAGAACCTAGCGAGACATATCGCCGCTTAAATTGAGTTTGGCCTCCCGAAAACTCGTTTATCTCAGTCACTCGAAAGAATACCGCAAGTATCACGATGCGCTGCTTTTTTTTCTATTTTTTATTTAAGCGCCGACGCGACATAACAGTTTTGGGAGTATTAATTGCTCGGTTATTTGAGAGTATCATCTATTGTTTTTGATTTTACTGGGAGCGAAAAAACGATTTAAAAATTTAAATCTTCATTCTGTTTCTATACACACACACACACACATCAACGAGAAATCTAAACTAAATCAAAGTAACGCTAGTTTTTTTGTATTGACTGAATATAAAAATTCGAATATAAAAAAATGCAGTTATAAATACGTAAAGTAAAATTTAGTTTCATTAACCGCATGATACAATTGTCTTTTGCGGTGACCGCGTGAAGCATGTTCTCAATCAGATGGTAACTGCATGAACTTCTCGTAGTGCACGAAGTAGTGCACGTGCATACGAGCTCTTATCCTCTGGGTAACGCGTGGAATTGTATCGTCTGTTGGAACACAGCTATCGATCCACGTTGCTGTCAGTAAGAAAAAAAATGTCCGAGAGATTCAGTAATTTCTTGGAAGATGACTCCAAAGTACTGAGTTGCGGGCATTTTAATTCCCGCGTGATTTATTGATGATGAGATTTGCGACTGCAAAAAACGAGTCTTGAACGTCTTTAAAATTAACACTCAAATCACAAATAATCTTTACTAGTTATTTGTTGAATAAAATTTAGACGTAGTTTTGCATACGTTATTGTTCGTCTTTTTATTATTCGGTTTTCATGTTTATCTGTGTCAGAGATACAGTAGTGTGAAAAACGTGCTTTTTTTTTATCAAATAGGGACTCTTCTGTAAAAGAAATTTGCAAAAGTAAAATAAATTTTATTAAGACTTGTTTTCATTTTGTGTGCATGTGCAGCAAATAAATGCGTAAATCATATATGTAGACAGAATTGGTGGATTAAATAATAAATAAAATAAAATAAAATAAAATGTAACTTTGAATAAACGAGGCGATATA